>JAODAL010055555.1:0-23875 GCA_025379985.1 Phyllomedusa bahiana
CCGAGGCTGAAACCCCTCACAACAAGGCCTCCCATGCCCCTCTCCACATCTATACTTTGCCGCCTACGCAAGAAACAGGGGGTATTTTCCCCCATTTCTTCGCTGGGCCCAAATATTTTTCTGGGGCTGCCCTCCTCTTTTTTTGTTTTTATCCCCCACTAAAATATGGCCCCTTGACCCGACCACCCTAGTAATCTCTGGGTGAGAGAACCCGGTTGGGGCAGTGGGGCTGAGGAAAGGTGAGGGGGCCCCCCCCCACCCGCCCCGCTCCGGGCCTTTCCAATAAGGGTTGTGTCTGAGGTTTCCCCGACTCTTTTGGTGGGGTTGTCAGATGTCATCTGGGGGAAGAGGAAGAAACCCATCAACCCAATCAAGAAACCCCTTGGGGGGCCCGAACAACACACGGCCCGTAGGGTGACAGGGGGGCAGTTGTGACCTCACCGAGTGGGCCCCTGGGTGCGACGTCCCCCTTTCTGTGCTGTACCTGGGGCCCTTTTTCCCGGAATGTTTGTTGGGCCAAATGGGCCCCTCCCCCCCCCCGGTGCAGAGGCCCGCCACCTCTCTGTCGAACATAATGGGTTTTTTCTAAAATGTACAGGAAAACTGTTTTTATGATGATAAACTGTAAAAATGATAATTATAACCCTGTTTTTGGAAATTTCCAAAAGAACCCAGTAACAAAGGGTTGGGGTAAACCCTTGGGTTAAATTGGGGCTCCACAAATGGCCAAAGGGAAAAAAAATTTTTGTAGTGTCGGTTTTAAAAAAAAATGTTTTGTTTTAAATAAAAGGGAAAAGCACAAAAAGGTTTTAAATTTAACCTTTCGGAACAAGAATTAGGCTACAGGAAAAAATATTTATTTTTGGGGTTGAAAAAAATGGGTTTAAATTTTTGGGCAGCACAACCCCCAAAACCAAAAGCTTAATTAACTCCGGGATGTAAAAATTTGGGGGCCAAAGAATTGACCCACAAACAAATAAAATTTGTAGCGGTTTTCAAATTTCGGTGTTTTCTACGCCACACAAAAAGAGATACAGTATTAATTAACCTTTGTTGTGAATTTGGCTACAGGAAAAAAGTATATATTGTGGTGGTGAAAAAGACGGTTTATTTTTGTCAGCCCCCCACAAAAACAAGGGCTTTTTTAAACCCCCCTGGATGTAAATTGCGCCAAAAAAATTAAAGCCGCCCCAAACTAGTAGCTTTGTAGTTTGTTAAAATTTCGTGTTTTATACGACACACAAAAAGAGATAAAGTTGTAATTAACCTTTGTTTGGGAAAATTTTAAACTACAAAAAAAAAATGTTATATTTTTTGGCGGTGAAAAAAGACGGTTTTTTTTTGTCAGCAAAACCAGAAAAAACAACGTTTAAAATTAACCCCTGGATGAAAATTTGGGCGCCAAAAAATTGGGGGCCGCAAAACTAGAAATGCTTGAAAGCGTTTTAAAAATTGCTGTTTTCTAGGGCCACACAAAAAAGAGATACATTTGTTTTTTAAACCCTTTGCTTGTAAATTAGGTTTACGGGAAAAAAGGGGTATAAAAATTTTGGGGGTTTAAAAAAGAGGGTTTCGCTTGGGTTCCGGGGGCCCCCATGAGCGGGGTCGCAGGGAGAAAATTTGCCCCCCTTTTCCCCTCCCCCCCCTTCCCAAAAAGGGCCCCCCGGCTATCTCCGGGGAATTTAAACGGCACTTTCAGGGGCCAAAACAATTCTCCTTTCCGGTGCTCGGAAGGGGGGTTTCCTTGAAGTTTGGGGGGAAACCCGCAAACAAAGGCGGGGCAGCCCAGCCGGCCTGAGATTTCGCTTTTGGGCCCCAAGATGGGGGCCGGGACCCACCGCGCTCCACGAGGAACCCCGCATTATCACCCCCCACCACGGCCCTTACAGCGCCCCAGACGGGGGATTCGGGGAGGATCCCCCGGGGAAAGGGCAAGCACCACAGGACCCGGGGCGGGGGCAGAAACAGAAACCCCTGCCCCATACAGGGGTCCATGAAGCTGGGGGCCCCTTGCAAGCCTAATGCGGGGAGGAATCAGGGGGGGCGAGCGCAACAGCGGGCAAGGGGTTAACCCAAGCACCTGGGGAAGGGGAATCTCCCTGGGATTTTGGGGCCCCCCTTTACAAAAAGGGGGGGCCCCTAAGCCCCCCAGAGAGGGGCCCCAAAGATCACGGGCTGGAAAAGGAGCTGTTGAAAGGCCCAAACGCGGGACCCCTCCTTTTCCTAAAAGGCCAAAAATCTTTGCGGGCTCAGCAGGATCTAAACCCTTTAACCCACACCCCTTTAAAGGGTAAACCAATAAGGAGGGTGAGGACAAGTCCCAAAGGGCTGGGACTCTCTTGAAAAATCTCTGGCGGGAGTTTGTAGCAAATATTTGGCACCTGGCTTTTTGGAAATCATTAGAAGGGGTTTTTGGGGGCAAAAACAGTTTCTGAGGAAATTTAAAACCTCAGCTTTAATCCTCTGTCAAATCGGACGGGGGAAAATCACAAGACCCAAAAATCGCTGCCCTTGAAGAAAAAAAAATTGGGGGGGAAGACGACATTATTGATGTAAAAACTCCATGGGAGAAAAAGCTCAGAGAAACCGGAGAAACTGGAATTCAAAGTTAAAAATTAAAGAGAACGGTCCCCGCAGAAATAATGTCCTTATAATAGGGTTTAAATTTAGGATTTCCGCAATCTGCCTTCCCAAAAAAATCTGTCTGAGGGAGATTCCAGAATTCTGGGGATAAAAAGGGCCGATTGAAAGGGGAAAGGGGGCCCATTGAATAGGGCCCCCCACGGGTACCAAAAAAGTGATAAACAAACTACCCCCCCCGAGGGCTGTGATCGCCCGAAAACCTTTGGGATTATGCAAAAAAACTTCGGTACCCCAAGGGGGGCCTACCCTGCGAGAAGAAGAAACCTTAAATATAAGGTAAAACCTTTTAAATTATTTTTTTTTTGGACTCCCGGGCCCCAAGTATCCGGGAAAAAGGAGAATTTTTCTCGTCCGGGTGTTTATTTTTAGTAAAAAAAAGTTTCGCTTCAATCGGGCATTCCCGGCGCCCTTTTTAAAAAATTATGCCGGGGGAAAGGTGCTCCACTCCGGGGTTTCACCCCGGGGGAAAGCAGAGGCCCTTTTTGGAGGAGCTCCCCCAAAAAGGAAAAATCCGATCGTCGGGAGCCACTCGATCAACAAGGAATCAAGGGGGAAAGGGATCCCCCCTAAATTTTTTTCTAGGGAAAACGGGACAATAGGAGCACAGAGGACGGGGACTTCAGGGAAAGGACGCCAAAGATGGGCCGAGGAAGGATGAGTGGGATGTTGAAATTTGGTCCTGGGGGGTGGTGGTTCATTATAAGGACTAAAACGAAAACATTTTTTGGGGCATTTTTTGTGTGGTTTTTACCGGGGTCCGCATCTACCTAAATTCTGGTTATATTAGGGGCCCCCGGGATCCCGGGTTTGGGTTCTGGGGGGTACAACCTTATTTGGGCAAAAGGGGGGATTATTTTTTGTTAAAGGGGTTTCCCCAAATTTGTTTTTTTTTGGGGAAATGTTTGGGGTGGGGTAAAGGGTCAAGGGGCACACCAGGGACTGACCCGCTCAAGGGGAAAATGGGGGTTTAGCAATTTGGAGGAAAAGGGGGGGTCGGAAAGGGGGGTGAGGACAGCAAGTTTGCCCCCACTAATTTAGGTTTCGAAAAAAAAAGGGAAATCCACAAGGGGGTGAAAGGAAATTTTCCCAAAGGAGTTTTGGGGGTTTAGCTAAACCAAGGGGTTTACAGAAGGGGGGGAGAGGGGGTAAATTTTGTTCAGGGGCGGGGGGGCAGCTGAATCTTTTGGGGGCACCCCGAGTTAAAAAGAAAATTTTGCGTCATGGAAATGTTTAAAAAGGTTTTGGGGCTCAACCACAGAAAAGGATGCTAAATTTCTGGGGGGCATCTGAAGAAGCTTTTTGGTTTTAAGTGGCTCTGTTACAGGAAAACCCATCTGGTTTGGGGGAGGTATTTTTTTTGAATCAAAAAGACAAGGGGGGGGAGAAGTGAAAAAGGGTTTAGAAGCCCAAAAGGAGGAAAGGCGGGGGTAATTTTTCTTTTGGGACAAAAATTTCCCCCGGGAAAAATTTTCTTCCATAGTACAGGATGGGGGGAGAGTCATTAGGGTTTTCGGTTTTAATCAAAGCAGGGAATTTTTTTTTTGCTGAAATTTTGGAATGCGCCAAATACGGGCCCGGGGCAAAAAATTTTTTTTGGGGACCAAAAGGCAAAAAGGTCCAGAAGTCAGAGGGGGGGTACTGATGGGGGGACTTTAAATTTTGGGCATGGGAAAGAGTTTAAAACAGGAAAAAACGACTAAAAACCCCCTTTTCCCCAAAATCACAAGAAATAGCCTTTTTGCATTGGGCCCTTTGCTGAAAAATAGGCCTTTTTGGATTTCAAGGAGAAACCTGAACCCAGCGGAGAGAGAGTTCACTCAAAATTCCCATGGGGCTTGGGGCTCTGGTCAACCTGGGGCTTTTTTTTTGGCTTTACTCCAAATGGCGAGCAGGGTTTAAATCGGGAGACCTTTGTGGGGTTATTTATCTCGGAAACACCCCCCTGTATTTAAACTCACTGCGGGGAACCTTCCCCCAAAGGGGGCAAAATTTTTCTGGAAATTACCCCCTTTTTTGTTGGGGGATGGGCAGTTCAAAGACCTCCTAATTAGTGGTGGGGGATGTACGAAAGGATACGAGGATCATAAAACAGAACGCCCTCCTTGTCTGGATGCCCGCGGTAAGGCAGTGTTAAGGGGGCATGTCCTACCTGGCAGCAAAAAAGATTAAGATACGACAATCCTTCCGAGTAAGCCCCGCCACTTTGAGGGAAACTTACACTAATTATCTATCTGTATCCCTCGGGTGAGAATAAGGGAAAATGGATCGGCAAAGAAGCCTTTGAAGTACAGCAAAAGAGGGAGAATCTTTTGCGGTTTGACCAGTATATGACGTCCCTAACAAATCGGAATAAAGCAGTCAAATTACAGGCAAATTTTGCCAAAGGGAGGAGGTGGTGAATCACAAAACATCATGGCTCAAATCAAGGAAAGGGGAACAAATAAAAGATCCCAAAGGTATCAACTTAAAATACGAGAAGATTATCAGAACCTATACACTCAAGCAGACTCTGACATATCGAAAGGGAGTCTTTGGCACCAAATCTCAATGCCCGGCTCGTCTTCACAACAAGACAGGGAATGTAGTTCTCAATGCTAGAGCGGTGGGGGAGGAGGAACAAGCTTGCTGGTAATTAGGAATTCTGCATCCAACAAAGCTCCGGTCCGGATGGACAACCAGGAGAACGTGTATAAATACTTCAGGAAAATGCACAGTACACTTTGATACTGAGATATTTGGGGACATAAATAGAAGTAAAAAGATGCTACATGTCCGGGGATTCACGGCCATATCATAAAGGTACTTGCACAAAAAAGAAAAGATCCGACCGTCCTCCGCTTCGTATCGGCCCCATCTCCCTGATTAATCAGAACAGTCAAATCTTACTCGGAAGGTTCAGGCCAACAGATTGGGCGACCTTGGATGCCAAAAAATTATTGGGGAACTACCAAATTGGTATCTTTTATTCAAGGACGATCAGGGATTAAGAAATATAGATCTGGTTATCACAGTGTTGGCGAATCTTGGGAAAGCTCCAAACTTTGTGAAACACGAACCCCAACCCAGCTAGCAATTGAACGCACAGAAAAAGCGTTTGAACAACGTTAACTGCGGCAGGTGGCTAGGTTTGGTGCTTAGACAAACTCTAGGAACTGGTATGAAACTTTAGGTGATTACTGGAGGCTAATGTACAGATTGAAACAGAATTGAATATAAGTTTTGATAGTTTGATAATCATTTTAATTTTATGGCAAAGCCATCTTGTCTTCTTCAAACTTAAATCTTTGTTCTAATATGAATTTCTGACTAGGATATCAAAGGACAGGTTCGAGTTCCGCTCACATATTTGGTCTAGAGATACGTCTAGAAGTGCCGTGCATTTGAATAACATTCATGGCTGCTGCTTATTTAAGGTTTATTAGATTAGTGTAACTAAGACAGATGTCAGAGTATTCATTTTCATTTTTTGGTAATGGGAGGTGTCATGAATTTTAATAATTAAATGAATCTTTACATTAAGACACTGATTGGATTGTAACCTATAACTTAATGCTATATACTTATCTTTGATTGATTGTAAATGTCCTTACCTTCGTCGTATGATACCGCCTATACGCCTTTAAAAACTCATGTCAGTCCATAATGAAAGCATATCTAGATCTTTTGAATTAGAATCAACATTGCAATTGGTTATGTTTTGGAAGGTCCGTGGGAGACGAGAGGTTTGCTAAAAAGGATAACACATCATTTTTTTGCCGTGAATCGATCAGAAAACCTATCACCAGAGTGAATAACGGGATACGCAAGCACCCTGCTTATGCGCGATAAACCCTGGATCTGGGCTAAGCACGGTGAGCATTTTGCACACACAAAACCATAGCTTCTCTGCAAAAAGGTGTTTGGATTCCTGCTTAATCGCTTGTATGTGAGTGTTTCTCTATTATTCTCGTCTCTTCCCACTTATCAATTTAAGTTTTATATTTTAGCGTTAAAAGTTTGATAGACTTGTAAAAGGTTGAGTTCAGATAAGAAATTTGTCACAATTTTGCAGTGTTGCTTTAAAAGTAAAATAAGTTATCTGTTTTGTTTACTGAACTTTGTTGTTGTCTTGTATCCACTGTTTTTATTGGATGGGCTTTTGTTTTGTCTTCTGTGTTTTTCTTACCTCTTCACCGTACAGAGCATGCGCGGCTAGCCATCACACACACACCTGAACTGGACTAAAATTTATAGTAGCGAAGCGCAGAGCGCTACTGATGTGGTATTATTTTGCATGTGTATGCACATTTATGGGTTGCTATCGTCTATTGTTGCAAATTGTCTTATTGTTGCAATTTTTTTCCTTCTATTTTTGGTTGTATATATGCGTTATTTTTGCACATGAATATTCCTTGCTGTTAGTATAGTACTGTTACTATAATAAGTCTCGCATAGAAGTAGAAGTTATTACATTTCATTTGAGAATTGTCATTGTTTTGTATGATTACAAAAACTACATACCACCCCCAGAGGGGTACTTCAACTTTCACCTTATGAAATTCTGTTTGGAAAATTGCCTAATCACTCACTCTCACCTCCAGAACTCAACATTCATCTTTTAACAACTCTTAATTGGACTATGTGCTACAACTACAAAGAACAATTTAAAGGATTTGCATCATCAAGTAGGGGACCTTCACCCTGTCCCTACTCTTGCTGTCACAACGTCAAACCAGGAATAATGTTTATGATTCGCAAATTTTTTATTACGTTCTGGTTCTTTTTCAGAAAGGTGGGCCGGTCCACTTTCAAGTTCTGATGACCACTCCTTCATGTGTGAAAGTCGAAGAAGAGGAACGTGATCCATGCGTCACACTGTAAACGTAACCCTCATCGAGACGGAAAGCAAGGACCACTGCTGCTACTACTTTCTCCTCCTGTCAAGCCAGAACAGTGAAACCAGAATATATCCTGAGCTCTACCGCTCCAGACTTTGGCTTTGCTAATAAGCCATTCACCAAAAGACGCAGCATGAGGTAAATCAAAGTGTTTACCCTTCATCGCGGTGAAGGAAAGAAAATCGAGATGCCCCTCCTGTACAAATAAATACTTCCCCTCAACCCAGCACAGACTTTGGGCTAGCATTGTGGGAGGATGGTTTTGGTTTTGTTTGTCTGTATTGCTGCCCTTTTCACAGGAATTCACTGCTCTGCATCAGCCGAAGATTACTTTGCCAACATGGGCAGGAGGATGCCCACAGTGAGATTGAGGATGAGAATAACGACTATTCCTGGAACCAAAGAAACACCTCTGGCATATATAATTACATTTAAATTTCTGGCAAACCTAACGTTGATATGAGGCTATGGTGCATTATATGGGTGTTAATTGTCAAATAAGAATCTGTAAGATGGTTTAAACGAGGAATTACATGAACATTTACATGAAAGGAAAATAAGTTACTTAAAGATTGCACACACATAGCCAACCGCACAGGTTTAAAGATTGCTGAGGATATGTACACTTCACCAGTATCATCACAGAACTATGCTCATTCATAGCTACACCTGATCCCCTAGAAGAACCTCATTTTAGGAGAAAATGATACTTTCACATTCCCTTAATTCTAGCTTATCAGGGTTTTTATAATACACGAGTTTCTTTCACCATAGCAGTATGGTCATCACCCCCTTGGTGGGTTGCTGTACGTGACCTTACAACATAAACCCCAATTTCGTTATCCATAAGGTTGGGGGTGGGTTCAACTCCTCTTAGATGTAACAGGGATGAACACCACAAACACAGATTTAGGGTACATTCCCATAGATTTGGAGGAGCACTTTAGAATAGAATTTTTGCACAAAAAGGATTTTTTTTCTTCTACATTAATGTTTCTTCCCCTAGACAAACTATTTATTTTTTTCAATGCATTCACTAATTTATCTGAGGTTACCACATTGTTTTTCAAGACAATAGTGTTTTTTCCTTATGCACTACTGAGGTTTTCTTGCCAAAGACAGGCAATAATACATAAAAACGGGATACCCCAAACCTTTTGATCAAGTTTTAATCCAGAACTCATGCATACACTCAAAGGAATACCAACATCTCCGCCGTCGCCTCCCACCTGCTTCCGCTGCTCCCGACAACACAAACAATGAATAGTGAAGGATCATTGACAACATTAGTGATCCGATTTTTTTGATGCCATTAAGATTTAAGGTTCTACATAGAGAAAAGATATTTACATGATTTCAGGGTAAGCATAAGGAGGCCCAGCAGGTAAAGGTTCTCCTAGCTTAACCCACTCAATTGGTTTTCAATGGCATCTCTGTGTGGTTACAGCGGAATATCCCACATCATCACCGAAATTTTTATTATTTGCCTTATCATCTTGATCTTGATCAAAGGTATCGGTATGACCAATGAGTAAAAGTGATCAAAGGGCCCAAACGGTCCAAAGGACAAAATTGTCATGAATATTAACATTGAATAATGCTGCGGTAACCAACAAAAAAACAGCCCTTCTTGATGAACTATCAGGGGTGCTAAGTATTGGAATTAAAATGATATAGAAAATTATAAGAGAGAGGAATGAAACAGAATTGAATATAAGTTTTGATAGTTTTGATAATCATTTTAATTATGGCAGCCATACTTGTCTTCTTCAAACTAAATCTTTGTTTCCTAATATGAATTTCTGACTAGGATACAAAGGACATGTTCTGTTCCGCTCACATTATTTGGGTCTAGAGATACGGTCTAGAAGGCCGTGGCATTGAATAACAGTTCCATGGCTGCTGCTTATTTAATGTTATTATATTAGTGTAACTAAGGACAGATTCAGAGTATTCATTTGTCAGTTTTGGGTAGATGGGAAGGAGTCCATGATTTTAATAATTAAATGATATCTTTACATTAAGACACTGATTGGAATTGTAAACCTATATCTTAAGCTATATACTTTATCTTTTGAGATTGGATGTAATATGCCTACCTTCTCTGTATGATCACGAGCCTAGACCCTTTAAAAAATCATGTCAGTCCATAATAAAGGCAATTCTAATCTTTTGGAATAGAATCACCTGGTAACGTTTGAAGGTCGTTGGAGACATAGATGTTGCTAAGAAAGGATACTACACACAGAGCTCCTCAAGCGAGGGGACATACCCCGGTTTTTCTTATCAGCCCCAGTAACACTTACAGAAAGGAACGAGTCAAGGTGTCCCCTAGCGCCATTGCTGTTTTTAACTAGCATTGTGAACCCTGGCGATACACCTGGACAAATCCCCAATTTACCAAGATAAGGGTGGGCAAAATGGAACAGAAGCTGGTATCTTGCAGATACCTACTCTATTTTGGAATGACCCGAACCACACATACCATAGATCTTAGAACTTTAGAAGGCTTGGGTCATTCTCTCGGCTCCAATCAATAAGGGAAAGTGCCAACTGCGCGCTGGGCTTCAAGGGGTAGAGGTTTTTGTAAGATTGGAGGTGGAGGTGGCTCAGTCGACATCACCTATTTAGGGTCAAGATGGTTCAGTCAGCTATGTTTTCAAGCTTAATTATGACCCACATTTGAAAAATAAAAGCAGAACTAGGAAAATGGATGGATTTCCTCTCTCATTAAGGTCCGCATTCAGCTTATTAAAATGAAAAAGTTTTGCCAGGTTCTTTATCCAATTCAAAATTTTCCCATTTGATTAAACATAAGGAGGGTTCCCTTAGAGCTGCCTTTTTTCGGTTTTTTGGGCGGGGGAAAAACAGCCGGATAGGTTACAAAAAATTGACAGCAGGACGGGACAGGGAGGGGCACAATTGCCAAACATTAACTATCATTTTTCCGCTATGTGGTCCCAAAAAAAAGTTTGGCTATCGAATTCGAATTCTTTTAAAACTTAGAATGGGAATCCCGTTGGAACCCCCATGGCGCTGGTAGCATACTCCTCCCCCTAAAGGATCCCCCCAGGGAAAAAAAAGTAGTGCTCCAAAGAGATACCCCCGTACGGGAGACATGTTAAGCTTTTGGAAGCCCTATGCATCTCTCCCCCTTTTTTCTGCTATGGGAAACCCCCTCTTTTTCGGGCAGGCATGGAAAATGCTCTTTTTTCAAAAAGGAGGGAGAAAGGTATTAGGCAGCTGATGATATAGTCCAGCAAGGATGGTGAGCTTCTGTCAGGGGAAAACTTCATCAAAAATTTTTTTGGGGCCAAAAAGATATTCCCGTACCTTCAGTTTAAACAATTTCTGCAAATCCAAAGTAACCAATTTTAAGAGCGCGGGGGGGAAATCGGAGGGCTTCATGGAAATTCGGGGAAGGGTAGAAGGTTCAAGGGTCTGCTTCTGGATTAAAAAGGTTATTGCACATAGAAACATCGGGGTACCCAAACTATTTTCAAAAAAATTGGAAAATTCTTACAAGACTGGATGTCTCTAGAAAGATTTTGAGAGGGCTTGATAGTCAGACAGGCCGACCAATGTGCAATGGGGGAGTTGATATTCAGAAATTCCTAGGCCCTTTAGCATTTTTTCCCTCCGTACGGACCGCTTCAGTATTGGCCAAGTGTCCTAAATGTCACTTGGATAAAGGGATCTGTTCCTTGCCTTTGGGGTGTCCAGAATAGAGGGGGTTTGGAAGAACTCTGAAAATTTGGTGAAAAAACTTGAAGGTGGGGGAACCCCTGACCCTCAGGGTCTCTTTTTCCATTTATGGGTTTGGGAAATTAGGGGAGGTAATGATAAAGGGGTACAGTTTATCTTAGCGGAAAAAAAATGCATTTTGAGACACGGATTCGCCTTCGATACCCCAAAAAATCGAGTTTTGGTGTCTTAGGGCTTTTTCTAAAAGGAACGCTGGGTACAAAAAAGGTAAAGACAATGCTCGAAAAATTTTTTTAAGAAAGGGAAACCCTTTTTTTTGCACCTTTAATACCTTGAGTAAGGGGTTGATGGACCTTTTTAGATAAGGAATTCTACTTGAAAACAACAAAGGGTGCCTGGGAAGGCTGGAGGTTGCTTTGTAAGGAAAAGGTTTTTTTGGGGAAATTAGTTTGGGGGGGGGGGTTTGGGGAGGGGGGAGGGGAAAAAATAAAAACCCAAAGGGGGGGATTGATTGGACTTTTTTAATATAGGTCTTTTTCTCATGACAAAATAGGACATTTCGCTCAAAATGTCGATTATAATGCTATGTTAAAGAGATTTGGGTTTATACGTGAATTTGACAAAAACAAGTTGTTTTTATACTCTGCCTCTGTGAAATAAAATTTTTTAAAAAAAAAAAAAAGTCGGTTTTTGGGGTCAGCACCCAGCAAAACAAGTTTAATTTAAACCCCCTGGATGTAAATTGCCCAAAGAATGGGCCGCACAAATAGTATTTTGTAGATGTTATAATTGCGTTTTTTCTACGCCAAAAACAAGAGTACGTTGAAATTTAAACCCTTTGCTTGTGAATTGGGCACAGGAAAAATGTTATATTTTGGCTTTGAAAAAACGGTTTCTTGGGTCAGAAACCCCAGAAAAACAACGCTTAATTAACCCCGGGGATTTTAATTGCCCCAAAGTTGGCCGACAAACTAGTAGCTTTGGGTGTTACAATTTGTTTTTTTACGCCACACAAAAAGGGATACTTTGTAATTTAACCCTTTTTTTGCTTGGAATTAGGTACAGGAAAAATGTATATTTTTTTCCCTTTGAAAAAAAAAGGTTTTTTGGGGGTCAGCCACCACAAAACAAGTTAATTTAAAACCCCCGGGATGTAAATTGGAATAAAATTGAGCACCCAAAAAAAATGAAGTGGTATTTGTATTGAAAAACGCTTTTTCTTTAAATGAATACAACGGAATGGCTTAGTCCCCTTGGTATTGAATGTATATGCACGCAGTGGACGCACACGGGTTTTCAGATCCAATACCCAAAAAATTTTAAAAAATAGAACATTAAGAAAAACAGTCTTGAGACAAGCGAGCCCACCCCACAGAAATCGCTATATAAAAATCAATTCTTCAGTAAGGGGCTATCAGCCGCGGCAGCACCTTCCCTGATCAGTACAGTGAGAGCGGTATGAGCTCCCAGCGTCGCCCCCGGACTTATATAGTGCGGTGACGTACAGAATCCCCCCGGTCTCTGATTGGCTTCACCTTGCCATGTCATGCAGGCTATGCCCTTCTTCCTCCCAGAGTGCTTTGCCCCATGTGGGGCCCATGTGCCCCGCAGCCATTTTATCAATCAAAAGCACACTTCGTTCACCCGAAGTACCCCAAAGTTCGACTTCGTTCCGAACCGAAGTTTTCCTGAAATTCTAAACGAATTCCACTTCGTTAGAATCAATTCGCCCATCTCTACCACTCATCCTTCCTCCTACGCTCATTATTTACTGTGAAAAACTGCTAAAATTTATTGCAGGTGGAATCAGCTCCTATAGATACAGTAAACCTATCCATAGACATTTGGTAAAGGGGTATTAGTTATTGACTGGTTTTAAACATGTAGGCAAAGGTGAATAAACATCCTTACCAAGTCCATTTCTGTCTTGATTTTGCTTCATTCCAAAGATACAGCAGCTTGTATATAGTGTTTGTTTACAGATGGTTTCATAGGTTACCAACCAACTCTGTACTTTAATTACTCCACCCTGTTCTGCTGATAAAACATAGCTGCTACAGCATGCAAATGGTTCCACAAATACAGTATCTCACAAAAGTGAGAACACTCCTCACATTTTTCTTAATATTGTATTATATCTTTTCATAGGACACTGAAGATATGACGCTTTAATACAATGTAAAGCAGTCAGTTTACAGCTTGTATAGCAGTGTAAATTTGGTGTGTCCTCAAAATAACTCAACACACAGCCATCTTTTGACAACAAAAGAAAATAAATCTCTAGGTGAAAATTTACAAACTGTCCCTAATTTGCCATTTTCCCTCTTTGGTGCCATGTGACTCATTAGTGTAACATGGTCTCAGGTGTGAATGGGGAGCAGGTGTGTTAAAGTGGCAAAGAACTGCCTGAGTATCTGGAAAAAAGAATTGTTGCTTTACAAAAAGATGGCCTAGGCTATAAATAGATAATAGACAACACGCTGAAACTGGGCTGTAACAAGACCAAGGTGGCCAAGACCATACAGCAGTTTAAAAAGACAGGTTCCACTCAGAACAGGCCTCGCCATAGTCGAACAAAGAAGTTGTGCACACGCTCAGCGTCATATGCAGAGATTGTCTTTTCAAAATAGACATATGAGTGCTGTCAGCCGTTTGGAGCTACAGTTCATTGAGGGAACCAGGAATGCCAACGTGTTCTGTGACATACTGAAGCAGAACATGATCCCCTTCCTTTTGGAAACTGGGCTGCAGGGCAGTATTTCAACATGATAACGACCCCAAACACACCTCCATGACGAACACTGCCTTGCTAAAAAAAAATGAGGGTAAAAGTGCTGGACTAACCAATAGAGATGAGCGATTTAATCGAGAAAAAATGAAATCGAGTCGATTTTTACTTTTTCTGCTACATCGATTTGATCTGATTTTTTTCCTTAAAATTGGATCAAAAATTGTGGTCGCGGATTCAGATCGCGCCATTTTTGCTGCTTCCAGTACTTTTGGCGGCCAGCCAATCAGTGCAGGGCACAGAGGTGGGTCAAGAACGTCACCAGTGGGGGGTGTAGGGATCTCATTGGCTGCTAAAATCACATGACCCTGTTTTATCTATGTCACTGAACTTCCTGCTGAACTTCATTATGATTACAGGCTGTGAATAGAGCGCATTGCTGTCTTTCTCTGCACTGCTTTTTTTCAAAGCAGGCAGACACACCATTTACCAGCGATTTCACAAAGGAAAAGCTGCTAGATAGATTAGTTAGGTTTGGGGTACAGCTAGATTAGGGAATCTTAGACAATAGTAGTCAGAGATTTTGATATAGCTGCATACTGTATCTTTGCATTACCCACAAGTTCATTGTTGCAGTTTTTTTGGGGGGAAGCTTGTTTTTGGGGGCAACTTGTGCAAAAGACACTGTTACGGAAATCTCTCAAAAGAAAGCACTGTGATATACTGGTTTATTGCCGAAAATTTAATTCTGTGCCCACGATGTCCTTGCTGCAGTTTTGTGTGGACAACCAGTGTCCAGGACACTGTTAGTAAATCTGCTGTAAAAATAAATTGCTGTCATATGCTGGTTTCTTGCAGAAAATGTCATTCTATGGCCAAAATTTCCTTGCTGCCGTTTTGGGGGTACAGTCGGTGTAAAAGACACCGTTCTTCCATAAGACCCTATTTCACAGATATTCCATAGAAAAAAATTCTGTTTATAATCCTAGTTGCCAGTTGTCGCATAAGACTACATTTCTTAGATATTCCGTAAAAAAAAATTCTATTTGTAGTCCTACGTGGCTGTTGTAAATTACAGGGACTGAAGCAAGAACACTGTTGATTTGTTGTTAGAGTTGTTCCATAAGACCGCATTTCACAGATATTCAATAGAAACAATTCTGTTTCTATTCCTAGTTGCCAGTTGTAAATTATAGGGATCTAAGAACACTTGTGATTTGCTAACTTTGGAGTAAAGTTCTTCAATAAGAGACTGTCAACACATCTTGACCTTTTTAATATTTATCTTTCTGAACATGGAGCGAACTAGAGGTGGTAAGCGAGCAAAGAGGGGGGTAGAACGTGGAGCTCGAGGTACAAGACAAGGCACTCCTTCTAGTGCTTCGGACAACACACAAGCAAGCACATCGTCAGTTGTAGGACCGTCATGCCTGTGAATCTCAGTACTGAAGAGCGTCGCCAATCTGTTCATCAGTGGTTAACACAACCTGCATCGAGCGGTTTTACCTCCTTGTCCTCTCATTCCCAGCCACAAATGTCATCATCATCATCATCGTCATCATCAGTCCAACCTGAAACAAACACAGCCCAAATGTCAACCAATGTACAGACCACTGTGGATAATCCATATTCTGAAGACCTCTTTGATGACACAATGCGGTTGGTCATTTCAAAAGATCAAGAGCCCAAAGAGAATGATTTTGTCTGCTCTGACGCCCAATCGCTGATGCCCTCAAAGGAGAAGGAAGCTGGTCAGTCAGAAATCCCGAGCGGTCAGCAATGCCTTGCTTCTAGCCCACAGCTTCAGGATGTAGACTGTCAGGATGAGGAAGTCACCTGTGATGATGATGTTAATAATGACATTGCAGATCCAACGTGGTATTTTCAGCAGCAATTGCTTGTAAGCACCTCATCAGTGGAGGAGGAGGAGGAAGAGGATGAGGTAGTGTCATTGCGTTTCTGGCCTCAGAAAGGGAGAGGGCGGTCAACACGTCAGTAGAGGAAAGAATCTAAAAAGTTTAACCACCATGAACATGAATAGGCACATGCATCTAAAGCATGAATTGATGTGGAGGAATCACTTGGAGAAAAAACAAGTGGCTTCCAACCACTGGGACATCCTCTGTCTCCTCCGCCACTTCCAAGACCACGCAGTTCTCTGCTGCCTATGTGTCGGAGTGGCATGAGCAAGCAAAATCCCCAGTGCCAGACACGGTCGCCCGATTCCCACCACCACCAGAGACATAGTCTACCCCTTCTCCTTCCACCAGTTCAACCTGCACGCCGTACAGCAGCCAGTCTAGCAGCCAGCCTTCTGTGTACCAGGTGTGGGAGCAGAAGAAATGCTTTCACCCCAACCATCCCAAAGCCAAAAGCCTGAATGTCGGCATTGCCAATCTTTTGCCCTTGGAATTATTACCTTTCCACCTGGTGGACACAGATGGGTTCCGCAACCTCATGGCCCTGGCATGCCCCCAATATCATATGCCGAGCAGGCAATTCTTTGCCAGAAAAGCTGTACCTGCCCTGGCAAGTCACGTGGCAGAAAAGATTTCCAGCGCGTTGGCAGCATCTGTGTCCACCAAAGTCCATCTCACTACAGACACATGGACTAGTTAGCATGGTCAAGGGTGTTACATCTCACTGACTGCTCACTGTCTGCTCACTGAGTGAGTTGGGTAGATGTCTCTGGTGATGATGGTGAGTCCTGGGCATGGCGGACACTCTTCCAAACTGCTGGGATGGTGCAGGTTCCAGATTCCCAAGCTCCACGGGTAGCATCACGTACCAAGAGAAACCAGGCCGTGTTGAAATTAATGCGTCTTGGAGACCGTCACCACACAGGTTAAGAGCAGTGGACGGCTCTGCACACTAAGACCAACCAGTGGCTGGGTGCTAAGAACCTGGATCCAGGCAAGGTGGTGTGCGACAACGGGAAAAATCTCCTTGCTGCTGTTAAGATTGGTAGACTTATGCACTTCCCTTGCCTGGCACACGTCATGAACCTGGTTGTGCAGAAATTTGTCAAGCGCAACCGGGGTCTTGATTGCCTGCTGAGGAAAGCTCGAGGTCTTAGCTCACACTTCTGGTGTTCACACCCTGCTTCGGCCCGACTGACAGCGTTGCAGCGTCATCTTGGCCTCCCTTTCAACTGTCTCAATGTTGACGTGGCAACACGCTGGAATTCCACCCTCCACATGCTCCAGCGATTGTGGCAGCAGCGTAATGCCATTATGCAGTATGAAGTGGTGCATGGCCTGACAAGCAGTGGTGCGGACCTTGTGGTGTTGAGCCACAAAGAATGGAGGCAGGTGAAAGATCTCTGCACCATCCTTGCCAGTTTTGAAGATGCCACCAAAATGGTCAGTCAGGACAATGCCATTGTCGCATGACCATTGTAGGGTTTTTGTACTGGAAAAGTGTTAGACACCTGAAGCAGTAGGCCCCAGCAGTGTTTGGAGGAGGAGGGGGGACACATTTTCGGACACAGAGCTTACTGGCCAGAGGATGTAGAAGCCCCGACTGTTTCCCAAATTTATAGGTCTTTGTTAGGCGGTGGTTCGGGGTCCAGGGCTGATGCAAGACGGCACTTCAGCTCACAGAGTACAGTGTATGAGGCTAGCCAGGGCTGCGGTACCGATGTCCCTGCAGTGGTAAGAGGTTGTCACAGATTTGAGGAGGAGTTTTAATGTCATGGTGGACCAACATCAGCAACGTGCCAGCAGTAGAGTGGGAAGTAGCCGTAGCAGCAGGCAGTGTGGCAGAAGCCTAATGGGTGACATGTGGCAATCGTTATTTCCCACCTCACCAACGCCTGTAAGGAAGGGCAGAAATCAGACACACAGAGACTGCCTTAAAGGGGTTTTGCCACCATGTAATGTTGACGTGGGAACCTCCAAAATGGGTATTTAATCACTTTTTCTAAATAAAAATGTGATTAAAAAAAGTGAAACTCTGAGAGCTACAGCATTTCTCAATCCCCCTTGGTTACCACAAAGCTTCCCCTAGTCACGACCCAGGAGTTGAAAGGCCGCGCTTGCGTGAATCACTTCTTATCTGATGACAGAGAACATGAAGAAGCTTTCAAGCTGCTGTGTAGAATAGGTGTTCTCTTTTGTATACAGAATTCAAGTTATAGTTTGTTATTTGAGTGAACATGTCACAGGATCCCTTATTTCAGCTCTGTGCTCTTTTTGGCTGTGTGCATCTCTGTCTCTTTCAGGGTCCGTAAATTTTTTACATTACATTAGTTCTTAGCAGATTAAGGTTTCTCCTGACAGTGCAGTCTGAGGCTGTCTTGCTGTATTGAATCCACTGTTGTTTCTGTTTATTAGTTCACTTAAGTTTTGGACGCTCCCTTGGATTCCTCACTCCCCTCCCCTCTCCCCCTCTTCACTGCACTTCATGAATCAGCGTGATTTGTTGGGCATTCTGCCTGGGCTAAGCTGAAAGGTAAGGGAAACTTTTGTCTCGCAAACCCCTTTAAGACCATGACTACCTGTGGCTTTCCCGTTTTTTTTGGACTTAGTGCGGACCAATCGACCCTTTTGGAGGTCCAAACTGAAAGAATTGGGCCCGAGCTTGCTCGGCACACCATAGAGGTTTTATCCTGTCCAGCCCAGCCGTTATCTTGGAAAAGCACCTTCAGCACAGCTGGGGGGGGGTGGTGTTAACTGACAAACGTATCTGGTTTTCCCCTGTGAATGTGGATCGTTTAACGTTTATCAAAATAAATTAAGCGTGGATCTGACGATTTTGTTGCCCCGGTTGCTGAGTTCACCGATTTAGTGAACTGTAGCACGTCTACTTCACAATGTGAAATACCACATTCCACATTGAAAAAAAATAATGGTCCTATTGAAAAAAACTTTATTCGAAATATTCATTTCTTATTGCTAATTTTATAGAGTGTCCAAAAGGAAAAGAGATAGCCAAGGTCCTATTAAAAAAACTTGATTAAAAAACACTTTTCTTCTTGCTCATTGTATAGAGTGCTGGTTTTGGGGTCATGCTGCTGTAAAAGGTCTGCCAAGGGTGCTAATAGGGTTGTATGTCAGTGTTCTTCCATAAGACCCCCTTTCACAGATATTCTGTAGAAAAAGTTCTATTTCTAATCCTATTTGCCAGTTGCAAATTATAGGAATTTAAGAACACTTGGAATTTGCTGTCAGGGTTCTTCCATAAGACCCCATTTCTCAGATATTCCATAGAAAAAAATTCTACTTCTACTCCTGTTTGCCAGTTGCAAAGTATAAGCATTTAAGAACACTGAATTTGCAATCAGGGTTCTTCCATAAGACCCCATTTCACAGATATTCCATAACAAAAATTCTATTTCAACTCCTATTTGCCACTTGCAAAGTATATGCATTTAAGAATGCTGCTTTTGGGGTCATGCTGCTGTAAAAGACAGCGATAGTCAATGTCCTAATCCCAAAAATCTTGTTTCAAATACTCATTTTTTTCTTGCAAATATTATTCTGAGTGTCCATAAGGACATTTGTGCTGGTTTTGGGGTCAGACTACTGTAAAAGGGGTGGTGGGGGTCCCAATAGGGCAGTACTCCTGTCAGGGGCCCAGTGATATGTTAAAAAATAGGAAGTAGTAATGGGTAGCGGCCCCAAATTTTATTTAGCGGGATGGAGCCCTGTAAACGGTTAATAGATGACTGACAGCAGCTCTGGCTACCACTGCACCCCCTAGAACACCAACCCGTCCAGCTGAACCTCAGTGTTCCTCATTAGGATGTTTTTGCTGCCACCACATATATGACATGTTCTTGGACCCTGGTGAAAAAAGGGATTGAGGGCTCCTGCCAGTTACCATGTGTTTATTTCCAATACCGGCGTTTTTACGTGTCAAGGGATCCCATTGTAGCTGCTTATCGCTGTACTTTCTTTTAGCTATGCAGTCCTCTTTTTTTCAGTTTCTTTGAGGCAAGTCTTTCGGGGACAGCCAGTGTACAAGACACCTTTTCCACAAGACCCGATTTTACAGATATTCCCCATAGAAAACAATTCTGTTTTAATCCTAGCAGCGTTGGAAAATTATGGGGATTTAAGAACCATTTGTGTATATGCTGTCTTGGGAGTACAGTCTTTCAATAAGAGACTGTGAAACAAATCTTGACCTTTTTAATTTTTTATATTTTTAAACCATGGCAGTCATCGCTTGGTCAGTTCCCTGTGTGTCTCATTTCTGAAGAGCGGCGGCAATCTGTTCTTCAGTGGTTAACACACCCTGCATCCAGTGGTTTTTTTAACTCCTCTTCCTCTTAGTCACGGCAACAAATATCATCATCATCAGTCCAAACTGAAGCAAAGAAAGGCCTTAAGGGAAATGTCACCCAATTAAACAGAACCACTAGATAATCCATATTCTGAAGAGCTCTTTGATGACACAATGCAGTTGGGGTCACAAGGAATTTCAAAAGATCAAGAGGCCCAAGAGGATGATTTTGTCTGCTCTGATGCCCAATCGCTGATGCGTTCAGAGGCGTGGAACCCGGTATATGTTCTCCAGACCCTTCCATAAACATGGAGTTCTGCCTTTATCAACATACATGCGCATCTACAAGAAGGGCAACATTGTGTACATTAAGGATATGGGCACCATACAAAAAGACATGTCACATAAATGCTATCATGGCAAGACTGGCAGGATCTACAATGTTAAACAGCAGGCTGTGGATATAATTGTAAACAAGCAGATCAAGGGTAAAATCTTAGCCAAAAGAACGTCCGTGTGGAGCACATTCGCCACTCTAAGAGCAGAAAGTGTTTCCTCCAGCGTGTCAAGGAAATGAGAGGAAGAAAAAGGAAGCCAAGGAGAAGGGCACCTGGGTGGAACTGGAGCGTCAGCCAGCATTTCCAAGTGAAGCTCCCTTCGTTCGCAGTCATGAGTTTATGGCATAATGTGACAATATCCTTTTCAAAATATTCCATTGTTGCTTAAGTATAAGGATGTGATGGTGCTATGTAAGGCTTTTTAGAATTTCATATGGAGGGGCAAGCGCTCTCATATAGGCATAAGTTTCTCAAGCGCTACCCGAGTCTGTCTCCTGACTGTCTCCTGAGGAAGGCTCGAGGTCTTAGCCCACACTTCCGGCATTTGCACCCTGCTTCAGCCCGACTGTCAGCACTGTGGCGTCATCTGGGCCTCCCCGTGAACCATCTGTATTTATTTGTGCAAACTTCATTCAGAGTGTCTGTGAGGAAAATTTACAAAAATGACAAGTCATCCCCCCCTCCAACTTCAGCACTCAAGTCGCTCAGATTGCAGAAATCACCCCCGCTCCACCAGGAAAGCTTCAATTAATCAGCCCCAGCTCAGACACATTGTAAATGCCCTTCCAGAGGAAGATGTCAATTGTGCAGGAGACATTCAGCCCTGGCGAACAGGACAGAGGACAGAGAGGGATCATCCCAGCAGGAGGTCAGCACATGAAAGAATCCTCATGCAAATTCAATTTGACCTGAAAACACATGGGCTCTCAAAAACCCCCAGGTTCAAAGTCCCTTGGAAGACACAGAGGCACGATTTTTTCAAAAATTTTTTTATGGATGAGCCGCTGATAACAGGTCTACCCCAGCTTCATATTTTAAAATATGAAACTCCCCACGGGTATAGCTGCCACTCCCATGTTCGTAGGAGGCAGGGAAAGATAGAAGCACGAAGCTGGCCTTAGAAAGCCAATAGGATAGGCATGTCTGGTACCAGGGCGGTTACGGTTCTGATGGTGCCACTGGCTCAGTTCTGTCCCAATGCCCTGTCGCAGTACGGCATATTTTTGTTTCAGCCAAAAACTGCTTGACCCCAAGATGGAAGATTGTGAAGGCCATCACAAAGGTGTGTAGGGGGGGGCCATCTCATTACTGTTAAGCAGAAGCCCAGGTTTGCCCTCTGTTGTTCTTGGGAGAGGGGGTACCTGACCAGCAATCCAGGAGCACGCAAACAGAAGCAAGACCACATAAACGCCCCATGTGGGCCCAGAACCAAGCAAACCTAAGGTAACATACATCTTGCTGCCTCTGTTTGTAACCATACCCAAATTTGCACCTCTGACCAATATCTGTATAGTATTGTCTATATGTATACATTTTCTGTCTAGTACGCACTCCAAGACAAATTAAATCTATAAACTTTAATCTGGGCTAGTCTGTCTTGATCATCGGCCTCACCCACCTTATACTCGGCCTTTAAAATATAGATACCGTGAGGCTGGTTCTTGGCCTTGTTGTAAGTTGGTAACGGACCGGTCTTATAACCAAACGAGGGTCTGGTGGCAGTTTTTTGGGCTGGCAGAGCACTGGTTAACCAGCGTGGGTAAACAGATCTCTCCCAGCCATTCAGGGTTGTGAGTGAGTAGGGTGTCCTCTCGCACTCCCTGGGTCTTCCTGTGCCCGTGTGGGTAGGGATTAACTGTGAAACAGTATCTGGCTGACCTTGTCATGATACACCCCAAATCAGGCCGTTGACCCTCGAGTGGGCCAGCAGGCTTTTCCTGACAGTGTCCAAAAGGTCATTTTTGCTGCTTTTGGGGTGATGTTGCTGTAAAAGACAGCGATAGTCAATGTCCTCTTCACAAAAATCTTGTTTCAAATACTCATTTCTTCTTGCGAATCTTATTCTGAGTGTCCATGATGGCATTTTTGCTGGTTTTGGGGTCATGCTGCCATAAAAGACAGCGATAGTCAATGTCCTATTCACAAAAATGTTGTTTCAAATATTCATTTCTTCTTGCTAATTTTATTCTGAGTGTCCATAAGGTCAATTTTGCTGGTTTTGAGGTCAGGCCACTGTAAAAGAGGTGCCAGGGGTGTCAATAGGGCAGTACTTCTGTCAGGGGCCCTGATCAAAAAGGGGCCCAGTGATATGTTAAAAATAGGAAGTAGTAATGGGTGGGGGGCCCCATTTGATTTAGCTGCATGGTTAATAGATGACTGACGGCAGCCTGGGCTACCACTGCACCCCCTATAACTAAGGCCCTACCAACTGAACCTCCGTGTTCCCCGTTGGGATGTTCTTGCTGCCACTACATATATGGGAAAAGTTCTTGGGCCCTGGTGCAAAAAGTGATAGGGGGCACCTGCCAGTTACCATGTGCTAATTCCAATACCGGTGTCTTCTTATGTGTCAAGAGGATCCCATAGCAGTTGCTACCACTGTACCTCATTTTTTCAGTTAGCCATTGAAAAGAATGAATGATTTTAGCCTGTGAAATTTTTTCTGTGACTCTTAGAGCCAAATTGTCTTCACTAATTTGTTCCACGTATCAAGTTTACTGTTGTGGATGGTAATTCCAGCTTCTTCTTATCTGTTTCGGTATAAAAATTAACCTGATCTTCCCCCATTAACTTTAATGGGAATCGGCGATCGATCGAGATCGAAACACTATTTTCTTTAAAATCGGCTTGATCATGATTTTTTTTACTAATCGCTCATCTCTACTAACCAAGCATGTCTCCAGACCTAAACTCTATGGAGCATCAGTAGGGCATCCTCAAATGGAATGTGGAGGACCGAAAGGTTTTTAAAATACACCAGCTCCGTGATGTCATTATGGAGAATACGATTTCCGTGGCTGTAACCTGTGAATCTCTAGTGAACTTGTGCCCCAAAAGGGGTTTAGCAGTGCTGCAAAAAATATTGACACTTTGAGTACAATTTGTACATTTTCACTTTTGTTGCCAGCGGTTTAGACATTCATGGCTGTGTGTTGAATTATTTTGTGGGCACCCCAAATTTACCTGTTATAAAACTGCAACGATATTCAATTGTATCAAGTGTCATTCTTTAAAATGTAGGGGTTAATCACTCTTGTGAGATACTGCACAAGCTTCTCAAGATATTGATTTGCTGTCAATGAATAAAACCCTTCTTGCTTACATCCAGTGGCATAAATCCCACACAAAGGCATAAT
>JAODAL010055556.1:0-23874 GCA_025379985.1 Phyllomedusa bahiana
GTGCCCGGCTTTATAAGGGCCCCCCTAGTTTTTTTGTGTCCCGACATCCATTTAAAACCCAAGAAAAGGGCGTAAAAATTTTTGGTTTTTTGCCGAAAAATAGAAAAAAAAAACTCCCTTTGGCGTGGGGGACATGTCGCCCTATATGGTAGTTTTTTTTTTTTTTTTTTCCTCTTTTTAAATTTTTGGAAGGGCCTTGTCCAACTGTTGAATGTTTCATTATTTTCTTACACAACTTGCTGATCTCTAACAAGATTTTTAGGGAAAAATTTCCAAAAACATTTTTTGACCCCTTAGTCGGCCAAAAAATTTGGGGGATAAATTTGAATTAAAATTTTAACAGTCCCCCTTTATCATCCCTGTTCACAATTTGACATCATGAGATCTTTAAAATTTGTTTCAACGGGTCCCTTTCCCTTTTGCGAGGTTTCAAGCGGGAAGGCTCGGGAAAACAGAAGTGACCACTGAGCTTAGAGTGCACAAAGTTCATCACCCAGGTTGAAAACAGAGATAAAAGAACACTGGGGGATTTCCACAGAAGGGAAAAAAGTTGCATCCTTTGGCACAAAACTGTTTAAATTGTTTTCTTTAAATAATGCTCTGCAGAACTGTTTTGGGAATCCCACATAACCCCCCGGGAAATGTTTAAGTGACTGAAGGCAAAAAAGTGTCAAAATCAGAACAACTACCTTATAGGCGACTGGGAGCCATATGGGGGGATGAATCACTTTTAAACATTTGTATCCTTTTTAAATTTTTAATTTTTGAAAACCTAATTGCTTTTTATTTTAGGCCCAATTTTGGGAAGCATTAAAAAAGCTTTTAATATATTTTTTAAAACCCTAGTGAAAGTGAAAGGGGTTTTTACAATTACCCCCTTTCATATTACACAACCAAAGCTAGGACAGGCTGCACCAAAAAGGGGGAGGGTGCATCAATTGGGGACAAAAGGGCCCAAAAGAATTTTGGGAAAAAAATTAAAACGGGGAAATTTGGGGGGGGAGGGTGACTACAAAGATAGCGTGCAAAAATAGGAAGATAGAGAGTTTGGAATTAGTAATAAATCAGGGGGTGGAGTGGGGGGAAAGGGGGTGTACCAATATTTAAAAAAGAACAGGGAAAAAGGGAAATTTTAAAACTAAAAAAATCTCTAAATTGAAATGCGGGCCAATCAAAAGGAGTCTGCCCAAACAAAAAAAAAATTAACTACAATTTTTAAATTGCTGAAGAAAAATAAACAAACGGGGGTTTAACGAGACATGGCTGGAAAAAGTTTACACGGGGGGGTTTAACCCCCCTTCCCGACTTTTCAGTACTCATACGGCAAGGGTGGGTTTAAGGGTTTTCCCCCGCAAATTGCCGTTTTAGAAACGTAAAGGGGCAAATCTTGCGCGTTCAAAAGGGCGGGAGCGCGCAAGATCGCGAAATGGAACCACGGATTTTACCGCGCATCATCCGGGCATCCCCCACGGCCGAGTGAGCCGGGCCCGGGGGAAATTAACCCCCCGATGTCGCGACATCGGGTCGCGAAAAAAAAAAAATGGGGGGGGGGGGGGGCCATGCGGGGCCGGGATGAGCTCCTGCTCCCGAGACCCGGGCTCAGAAAAGGCGCTGAGCGCCGTTTCTTTTTCCCCCCTCCCAAGACAGCCCGGATTTCCTGAATGACACATCCAGGTTGTCGGTGACGCACGATGCCCCAATCATTGTGGGCACGTAAACCGGACAGTGCCAGGGAAACCACATACAGCTATAAGCTGTAGCTAAACTCCTATTGCATAAAACGACCCGGACGATCGCTCATGAAATTTCCCCCCCCCCCGGGGGAAAAGGGGTAAAAAAGTGTAAAAAGTAAAAAAAAAAAGTGTAAGAAATTTTAAAAACACAAACCAAAAAATAAAAAAAAAAATACTTTCCCTCGCCCTTTTCCCTTTAAAACGCCAATGGGCCCCAAAAAAAAGATAAAAAAGAAAAAAGTACCCATATTTTTTAAATCGCCGCTGCGACGACCCACCCTAAAAATTTCTGCCCAGGGTTAATTTAAAACCCTTAGGGGTGAACGCCGTAAAAAACAAAAAAAAAAAACATCACAAAATTTTGGCGATTTTTTTTACATCCTGCAGCACAAAAAAAGGGAATAAAAAGCAAAAATAAAAAACAAATAAAAAACCCAAAGTTGAAACCAATTAAAACCATTTTTCATCCCGAAAAAAAAAGAAGTCCTTACACAGCTCGTATGGGAAAAAATTAAAAGTTCTGGCTTTTAAAGATAGCGAGGGCATAAAATATTGTTTTAAAACAAAAAAAAATATTTTTTTTTGAAAAAAAATTTGTGTTTTTCCAAATAAAAAAAAACGACAAAAAATTTGGGGTATCACCGAAAACGCCCCAAAAACCACAAGAAAACTAACTTTTCTTTTGATACTGCATGGGGGAACGCTATTAAAAATAAAAAAAAAAAACACGCAAAGGAAATTGCAGTTTTTTTTTTCCCCCCCTCCCTTCCCAAAAAAACCCAGTTTTAAAAACGATCATAAAGTCTTGTCCCCCCAAAAATTTCCCAAAAAAAAAACTTTAAACTCATCCCCAAAAAAAAGTCCCTATAAAAAGCCCATAAACAGAAAATAAAAAATTATGGCTCTCAGACTGCGGTTTTTGAAAAAAGGGGTTTTCCTTTTCAAAAAAAGTGTTTTTTATTGGAAAAAGCAGTAAAACATTAAAAAAATATACAAATGGGGAAACCCCTGTAATTGATCAACCTGCCGAGGAAAACAAACATGTCATTTATCCCTCACAGTGACCGTGTAAAAAATAAAAATAAAAAAACTCCCAAAGGATTGCTGTTTTTTTGTACAAAATGCCTTTCACCAAAACCTGAATAAAAAGTGATCAAAGCCCCCAAAAGCCCCCCAAAAATGGAAACCAATAAAAACCAACTCATCTCGTAAAAAACAAGCCCAAACAAGCAGCCCATAGGCAAAAAATTAAAAAGCTATGGCTTTTCAAAAATAGGAAAAAAAAAAACCCAAACCCTTTTTTTAAAAAAACCCGCTTCTTTGTTTTAAAAGAAATAAAACAAAAAAAAACAAAAAAAATTTTATATCATTGTAATTGACCGACCCCCATAGTAAATGATCCCGTCATTTTTTCCGTAGGGCAAAAAACTTAAAAAATGAAGCCCAAAAACAAGGGCGGAACGCTTTTCCCCCCTCCTTTTCCCATGGCCCAAGGCTAAAAAAAAACAAAGGGAACCCCTGTGCCCCAAAAGGGCCAAAATACACCCTTAGATAAAGATCCCTGAGGGGGTTTGAACCCAAAAAGGGGGGAAATTTCTGGAATTTTTAAACCTTTTCTATTATTTTGGGGGTTTTTGCAATGCGCCCAGGCCCCCCCAATACCCTTTCCCGCCAAAACCCAAATAGCGCTCCCTCCCTTTTTACCCCCTCCCAAATGCGCCCAAACAGCAGTTTCACCCACTGTAAAAAATATTTCCAAACTTTGGGAAAAAATTGCGTAACACAATTTTTGATCTTTAATTTTTCCCAAAATTCCTTTTAAAAAAATTTTTAAAATTTTCACTAAAATTGCAAATTTAATTTGGAAAAATTTTATATTTTTTTTATTTTTAGAGCCAACGCTAAAAAAATTTGTGAAACGCCTTTGGGGGGCGATTACTCACTACAAACCCCTGGGATATATTCCATAAAGGGGGGTATTTCCAATATGGGGGGCTTTTTTAGGGGGATTTATTAAGTTTTTGGGAAACCTTTGGATGTCCGCAAAACCCCTGAAATGGCCCCAAAAAAAAAATTGTAAAAGAAAATGAGGCCCCAGGGGTCCATAGGGGCTCCTCCCATTCGGAGCCTTTTTGGTTTAGCCAAAAAATCACTTTGGGCCACTAAAGGATATCTCTTTAAAACAAAAGAATCCAAAAATATCAATATTAATTTGCATTTCCCCATCACAATTTTTAAAACCCTATTTTTTTTTCAATAATGTATAAAAAGGGAAAAATTCAAAAAAAAATGAAATTTTTAAATTTTTACTCCCCTTTTTCTTTAATTTTTCCCGTGAAACACCCCAAAGGGTTAATAAACTTCCTAAATTCGGTTTTGAATCCCTTTTAAAGGGGGGTTTTCTTTTGATGAGGGCATTTATGGGGGGATCTAACATACAGGCCCAAACAAAGTCACGGGGGGGAACTGGACTGGTCCCCCAAAAAAATGTATATTGCAAATTTTCTTGAAAATTTTAAAAATTATTTCTAAATTTTTAAGCCCCCTAAAAGTCGTAAAAAAAAAAAAGACATTTAAAAAAAATTTTGCCAAACTACAAACAACAATTGGGAGATCCAATTTAAAACTATTTTGAGTGGGGAAAAACTATCTGTCTTAAGCAGAAATTTTTTAATTTGAAATTGGGAAAATTTTTTTAAATTTTTTTTAAAGATAAAATTTTATATTTTTTCCCCCAAAAAAACAATCATTTTTTTAAACCCAAATTTTTTACTATCTTTTAGCACAAGGGGTTTACGAGAAAACAATCTCCCGAATCACAAATTTGGGTAGGGGGAAAGGTCCAAAAAATTATTCTCACATAAAATGACACATGACAGATTTTTAAAAAAAGGGGCCTGTCCCGAGAGGCCAAAAATGGGTCCGGCGGTAAGGGGGTTAAAATTTCAGGGGTTAAAATCTATTTTGAAATAACCGTAAAAAAACCCAAGGGGGAGGAGTATGTCCCCCTAAAGTAAAATCTTCTGAAGCCAACACTGCGGGGAAATATAAATACAGGGGAAATGAAAAAGGTGAAGTCCTTATTGGGGAAATATACAAAGAGGGTAAAAAACAGTAATATAATTCTAATTGAAGTCTGCATAGGGGCCCCCCAAAAAATAAAGAACCCATGGGAAAATGAAATCCTCAGGCCCAAAAAGATGAAAGGGAACTAATCGAATGAGGGTTTTTAAATTAAAGGGCAACTTTAAAATACCCAGACATAAATTAGGAATCTGAAAACCTGTACTCTTTACAAAAAGGGAAAAAGGTTTTTTGTCAATAACTAAAGATAATTACTAAAGGGGTGACGGGTTAAAAACGACAAAGTTGAAATCGGGATGGTTTTTTTGGTTGATCGGAAATTTTCCCCAACACGGCATTTAAAATTTTGGGTTTAGAATCTGCCGGGATAAAACTATTAAATAGCGCCAAATTTTTTTCGTTTTTCCCTTCCCTTTTGGGTGCCCGCAAATAGCTTAGAGCATAGAGCAGGGAGAACTGGGGGGGTGGGGGGGGGGGGGGGGGGGGGGGGGGGGGGGGGGGGGGGGCGAAATTGAATGTGATGGTTTGTCATTGGCTGGAAAAATCACCCTGCCTTTTTTGCAAGAAAAAAGCCCTTTTCCCGTTCAGCATCAGTGTGTCAGTGTGCACATTAGAGAAGGACGTGTGTTTTAAACTCTCCCCCATTAAAACCCCAGCTCAGGGGAAAACCCGTTCTCTTTTTTCACAAAACAAATATGGGTTTTAGCTGGAACTTTTTGAACACAGGTAAAATTAGAGAATTTCATTCTTAGTTAGTTAGGCTGAACTTTTAAAGAAGCATCACGGGGTACAGCCGCGGGGGGAAAGGGGGGGGGGGTTTTTGGCAAACACAGACAGATAGGCAGGCTACTGAAAAAGGGGAGTTATTTGTGCGCCCCGACTCCCGCTTTGAAAACCTGTTTGAAATGGGATTTTTTAAACCCTTTTTGGGCCCGACACCTCAAAACCTGAGGGGAAATAGACCTTTTATTTTGTGGGAGCCCCTTTTTTTTTCAATGAAAACCCCCCCTTGTACTTACATTTGGATAAGAACTTTTTTGCAACTGCGGTGATTTCAAAGGGGCAAAAAAACCCCCTTTTATTATCCGTACAAAATTTTTAAATTTGGGGTTTTTTTCACTTTGGCGCAGCCCAGTTTTGGGTTTAAAGACCCTTTTTGTACTTAAATTTCGATACCGAAATTTTGGGTAATTTAAAAGCAAAGGGGAAATTTTATAGGGGAAAAACCACCTTTTTTTACCGTAAACAATTTAATTAGGTGTTTTTCCCCTTTGGCGCCGCCCAGTTTTTGGGGTTTAAAACCCTTTGGACTTTTATTAGGGTACAGAAATTTGCTAGTAAATTTCAGTGTAATTTTTATTGGTGCAAAAAAAACCAAACCCTTTTTTTAACCCCTATAACATTTAAAAGGGTTATTGCCCCTTTGGTTCGCCACATTTTTTTTTTAAATTTGCCACCTTTTACTTAAATTTGGATACAGAAAATTTCGCCCGTTCTGTTGGGGTATTTTATTGGTGCCCAAAAAACCCCCCCTTTTTTTTTAAACCCTAAACTTTTAAATAGCTGTATGCACGTGGTGCGGCCCCAGTTTTTTTTTAAATAGCCACGTTTTACGAAAATTTTGCTTGAAAAATTTTCTAGCAACTGTTCTTGTTGTCAATTGCTGCAAAAAAACGCAATTTCTCATCCGTGTAACTTCTGAATAGGTTTATTGCGCTCGTTGAATCTCAGTTTGGCGCAGATAGCGCACTTGTATGATATTTTGTTGAAAACTATCAATTCTAGTCCTACTGGGCAGTTCTAAATCCCTGGGACTGAAGAAAGAACACTGTTGATTTTGTCTTACGGTTCTTCCACCAGACCGCATTTCACAGCTGTTCGCTAGAAACATTTCAGTTTCTAATCCTAGTTTTGGGTGGGAGGAAATTAGTGGGATTTAAAAATAAACTGTATTTTTCTTCCTTTTAAAAAAGAAAACTGTCAAAAAATCTTCCCCTACCTTCTTAAATTTTTTTCTTTTCTGACAGGGGGGCGAAAACATGTGGTAAAACGAGCAAAGAAAGGGGGGGTAGGAAAGGAGGGAAGGTCCAAAAGAAGGGGCTCCTTTCCAGTGGGTGGCAAAAAAACAGGCAGGGCCGGCAGGGCTGTCATCGCGGGGCAGGGCCCTGTGAATCTCAGGTTTTCAACTGCGTCGCCCAATTTTTGTTCTTCAGTGGGTTTAAAGCAACCTGCTCGCCCAAACTTTCCTTTTCCCCGGGCCTCCCATCCAAAGGCCACATCATCATCGTCAGCAATCCGTCCAAAAATGAAGCGAAGGGAGCCCAAAAGTCAACCCCCCGTGTACCCCCCCAATGGGGATAATCTTTTTTTTGAAAAAACCCCTTTTATGACAAAAAGCCCGGGTTTGGGGGCAATGGGGGATTTTCCCAAAATCAAGAGCCAAAGAGGATGAATTTTGGGCTGCTCTTATCCCAAATTACTGATGCCACAAAGGAGGAGAAGGGAAACCGGTCCCAAACGGCAAAAATCCCGGGGGTCGGGAAAAGCCCGGGAGTGCCTCTTTCTTGACCCCGCAGCTCCGGATGCGGAAAAGTCAGGGACGCCCAAGTCAAACCCGGGTTTTATGGGTGATGATGACGACTTTTCGGGGTCCAATGTGGGGCCCTTTTTTGCAGAGTTTTGCTTTTGAGCGCTTCATCACGGACGAGGAGGAAGATGATGAGAAAGGGGAAAAGAAAGGGGTCCCCGCCTAAAAAAGGGGAGAGGGGGGGTCCCCACAATTTTTTTCCCCGCGGAAATTTTTCCCGGCCACCACGACAGGGGAAAAACACTCTCCTCGCTTATCCCCGGGTCAAAAAGGCCCCAGGACTAGGGGTTTGAGCGTTTAAACTTTTGGCCATCGAAAACTGGTCGATGGTCATAGCCCCAACCCAAACATCGACAAATTTTCCCTTTGGTCAAGGGGAAGATTTTTAAAAAAAACGATGACCATTAAAGCTATGGGAGAGAAAACAACCCCTTTAAATTCTTACACCCAAACGGGGCGGAAAAGCGGGGAAATTAACATCCACAACAGTCAAATGAACGTGCTACATCTTGGGGCAACCCCACTTAGTTTATAAAACCCACAAAAAAAAAAAAGAAAAAAACAGGCCATTCACTACCCCTGTCTCACCACAGAAAGCCCCCTTAAACCTGCATAAACCCAGCCACAAATTAAAAGTCCAGAAGGCGGGAAAATATTTAAACCCACTTTTTTTACTTGAACGGGAAAATTTAAAATTTACCCTGTCCGGAACCGCAGCATGACCCCCAAAACCTGAATAAAAAAACCCTCAGATTTAAAAAGTGCCGGAAAAAGGAGCCCTTTAACCACCTTTTTTAAGTTTCACGGGAAACATTGCCTATACCGGGCCTTGGCCCAGAAATTACCCCCAAACCAGCAAAACCTATGTCCCCGGCACCCCCTGCCCCTGGGGCCCGCGGGCCCGGCACCCGTGACCCCCCCCCGGGGTGCCCACCGGGGTTTGGGTTGCCCCCCCTTTGGGGCCCGGGGGGGACGGCCGGGGGGGTTTTGCAACGCCAGGGACCCACCAAACCCTCCCCTCCTGTGCCTTTTGCGTCCTCTTGCCCGGCCCGGGGCGCCGTGCCTGGTCCTAAGGCGCCGCGCACCCTCGTTCTCGAGGATTTAAAGGGCCAGCCCCCCCCCTTTAAATTTGGGCAAAATCCCCATGCCCTTCCCCCCTATTTAAGTACGCCCCCACTAACCTCCTTGCGGGGATCTATTTTTGGGCCTCTTCCCAAAGCAAAAGCGCCCCCCAAATTTTAAATTTCCCCCCTTTTCCGGGGGAAACCAACCTCTTGCAAAAGAATTTCTCGACTCCAAACCCTGCCGCCTCCCCCGCCCTTCCCTGCCTGCCCAGGGACCTCAAACCTTTTCCGCCTGTCCTGCCCTTTTCTGCCTGCCCACGCCCTACGATTCTGGGAAAAAACGATTCGTCCCCACGCTGCACCTGGGCTGCCCCCCCGCAAGAAAGGGGCATTTCAGGGGGGTCCCCCTTTGGGAACCTCACGCCCCCAGCAAGCCCAAACCCGTTTTGGGGCGGGCCCCTGGTGAAAAACCGGGGGGCTACTTAGTTTTCCCGTTTCCCTGCAAGGCTTAACTCCCAAACTTTTTCCCGTGGTCCGGGGGAAACCCCCACTCCCACCCTTTACCCCCCTATTTTTAAAAAAGGTCCCCAAAAAAGGGAGTTTTTAATAACCACCATTTTAGTTCACTGGAAAATTGACTATACCTGTCCTGGGCCCAGAAAGGACCCCAAAAAACCCTTTGCATGACCCCAGTTTAAAAAAGGGCCCAAAAAAAAAGGGTCTTTCCCCAACCCCCCTTTTTAGTTGAACGGGACATTAACTAAAACCTGCCGGACCCCCGAAATGCCCAAATTAAACCGTCTGACCCCTAAAATTTAAAAAAGTAAAGGGAAAAAAGGGATCTTTAAACCCACCTTTTTAGTTTCACTTAACATTACTGCCCTTTCCGGGGTACTTTTTTGCCCCTCCGAAGGGATTTCGGGCCCAAAATTGGGGGCTTCACTTGGAAATACTGGGGGTTTTAACGCTCCTTTTAAAAACCCGGGGGCCCTTTTTCTTGGCATTTTTTTTTCCTCATTTTACTCCCAAAGTGCTGGAAAGGGAAAATTTTCTCTTTTACCTTTTTTTCTCTTTTCCCCTGCTCCATGGGTCCATGTCCTCTGAATAACCTAAAAACTGGTCAAATTTCCTGTACCTCCCTTTTACAATTCAGAGGAATTTTTTTTAACCCGCTTTTTGTATACAAGGTTTTTTTGTACCTTTTAATTTTAGAAAAAAAAAATTTTTAAAAAAGGATTGGGGAAACCCACCCTTCTTTTGGTTTTCTTTTTTAATTTTTATTAAAGGGGGGTCTCAAACAGGGATTATAGCTATGTTTAAAAATCTTTGGGAAAAACAAGGTTTATTTTTGGGAAAATATGTCCATTAACAGTGTCCAACCCCATTTTCCCGTTTTTTACAGCCCATCACCCCTTTAGCCCCTCTTTTACAATTTTTGAAAACAAATTTTCTGGGTTTGAAACAACATTTTTTTTTATAATTTTGGGCCCCGTATATAGCTGCAAACCAGCAAAATGCCCCCCAAAAATCAAAGCCCGACCCCCCTGAGCCACTTTGGGGCAATTGTTAAGAAAAAAAAGTCCCTTTTGGAAAAAAATTTTTTTTTTAATAGAAATGTAGTAAAAGCGCCCTGTTTACAGCAAAATGCCCCCAAAAAATTTTAAAGCATGACCCTTGAGCCACTTTTGGGCAATTTTGTAAGAACAAATGTCTGTTAAAAAAAAAAATTTTTTTTTTTTTTAAAAAGGGCCCGTAGTATTCTGCATTTCAATCACATGACCCAAAAAATTATAAAAAAAGGGCTTCTCCGCCACTGTTAAAAATTGGGGGAGGGAAAATGCCACTTAGAAAACCACATTTCTGGTTTTCCCAAAAGGGGGCCCTGATTTTTTGCTGTTTTCTCACAACAACATGACCCCAAAAAATTAATAAATATGACTTCTCAGCCCCTATTTAAAAATTTGTGAGGGAAAATGCCACCTTAAAAACCACCTTTCTGTTCCAAAGAACCATGGGTTTTTGCTGAATCTCACAGGGAACATGACCCCAAAAAATTTTAAATATGACTTCCAGCCCCTATTAAAAATTGTAGGGAGAAATGCCACTTAAAACCACCCTTTCGTTCCCAAAAACCATAATAAAAGCCCCGTAAATTTTCCCCCCACAGCAACATGACCCAAAAACCCTTTACAATGCGGGAAAAATTCTAAAGATAAAGGGAGTAAATGGAATAAAGGTGTTGTCCCCTGAAACCTTGCTGTTCCCTTTTTCGCCCCCTCAAAGCCAAAACCCGCCCCCAAAAGGAAAATTTTTGGGAAAAGGAAAAAAAAAATTGCAGTAAAAATGATCAATTTTTAAAAAAAAAATTTTTTAAAAAGACCATTTCTGTTTTTAAAAAGGAATTTTGGGAAATAAACCGGGAACTAATCGGTGACCTCGGCAATTGGGGGAACAACTTTATCAAAAGATCCCTGCTCAAATATGACGCTGGGTGCTGGGCAGGAAAAACACCTCCCAGGCGGGCGAGCGAAACTCGGCCCCTTCGTCCATTTTTTGGGTACCCAGAAGGTTCTAAATTTGGGGCCCGGGAAAACATACAAAAACATCGGGGTTGGAGACCCAGATATTCCTGGCCACCATGATCTTAAGCGGGCTCTGTGTGTTGGGTGGGGTGCCCTGATTGTATCCCTTTTGGGGAGGTGGTAAATAAAATTGCCAGAGGGACCCAATTTGGCTTCTGGGCCCCCCCTTTTTTGCTTTCTGCTGCGCACGGCTACTTGGCACCGGGACTTTTTTGGGGGAAAGTGAAGGGAGAAGCAAAAGATGTCCCCCAGTTGGGTCAATCACAAGGTCTCCCCTTTCCTGCATTTTTCCTCTATTTTGGGGGGCGGAAGGGAAAATGCTGAGTTTTGTTTTTTTTACCGGGGACCCCGGAGGACCCCCCCATTTAAAATGTTTGGGGGTTTTTTGAATTGAACCTTAATGCGAGGGGTCAAGTTTGGAGGAAATGGGCTCCAGGCACTCAAGGGGAGAGATGGGGGCCTTGAAACCCAACCCTGGGGTCAGGGGGACAAACCCCAAAATAATCTTTCCCCATCTTCCCTCCCCCACCCCCCAAAAAAAATTCCCCCCCCAACCTCTTTTCCAAAAGGGAGGGCCTCCGGGAAAAATCGGTGTCCCAAAAAACCTCCTCCTCCCCCCTCCTCCTCCTCCTCCTTCTCCAAGCTGTCCGGCACAGCTTCAACACAGCCTGACTTGCCTGAGATGATGTACCCTGAGAGCTGATGCGCCACCTTGCACTAGCTCTGGACCCCGAACCACTGCCTAATGAAGACCGATAAAATTGTGAAACTGTCGGGCCTTGTGGATTTGACGGAGAGAAAGGCTCCGTGTCCGCATCTGTGTCCGTCTCCTCCTCCGTCGCTGGCGGGACCTGTTGTTTCAGAGTGTCCAACGATCGTTCCAGAACTAAGATCACCACAATGCTCATGCTGACAAGGGCATTGTCCGCACTGACCATTTTGGTGGCTTCTTCAAAACTGGCAAGGATGGTGCAGAGCTCTTTCACCTGCCTCCACTCTCTGTGGCTCAACAACCCCGAGGTCCGCACCGCTGCTTGTCAGGCCATGTGTCACTTTGTACTGCGTAATGGCATTGAGCTGCTGCCCACAATCGCTGGAGCATGTGAAGGTGGAATTCCAGCGTGTTGCCACGTCAACAATGAGACAGTTGACGGGGAGGCCGAGCTGACGCTGCAACGCAGCCAGGTGGGACGAAGCAGGGTGCGATCGGCGGAAGTGCGAACATAGACTTCGAGCCTTCCTCAGCAGGCAGTCCAGACCCGGGTAGCTCTTTAGAAATTTCTGGACACAAGGTCATGACATGTGCCAGGCAAGGGATGTGCTCCAGCCTACCGATTAAGGGGCCAGCAAATTCGCTTATCGCACACCACCTTGCCTGGCACAAGGTTCTTGTCACCCAGCCAGCGCTCGGTCTCGTTGCGGAGAGCCGTCCACAGCTCCTGACCTGTGTGTGGACGGTCTCCAAGACAGATTAATTTCAACACGGCTGGTTTCTCTGGGCACGTGATGCCACCAGAGGACCTTGGAGGAAAGAACCCTGCACCATCCCTGCGGTTTTGAAGAGCAGTCGGCGCCGAGCCTGAGAGCCACCGTCACCCCAGAGACATCCACCCAGCTCACCCAGTGAGCTGTCACAGAGATATAGCGGCCTTGGCCGTGCTTACTAGTCATGTGTCGATGGTCAGATGTACTTTTCCGGCCACAGAATGCAGACAAAGCGCTTGAAATTTAGATGACACGTGGCTGGCCAGGGCAGGACGGCTTTTCTGGCAAAGAAATTCCTGCTCGCATCTGTATTGGGGGCAGCAAGGGCCATGACGTGGCGGAACCCATCTGTGTCCACCAGACATAAAGGCAAAAATTTCCCAAGGGCCCCAAAAGCCGGAAAATGCCGACTTTCGGGTTTTTTTGGGTTTTGGGGAAGGGTTTGGGTTAAAGTGTTTCTTCGCCCCCCAAAAACCTGGAAACAAAATCCCTGGCTGCTGGGCGGCCGCTGTAGGGGTGGGTGGGGGAGGAGGAGGGGGAGGTGAAAAGGGTGTGCCCAGGGGTTGGGGGCCCCCGGGCGTCGGCTTTTTTTTGGCCAAGTGTTCCCTCCTTTTTTCAACTCATGCATTCGCTGCATGTGACTAGACATGTTGGGGGTTTGGTTAACCACCAAAGGGTCCTTGCCCACTATGCGTTTAAAGGCAAAGGGGGCCCTATTACATCGCTGGGTGCCCTCAGAGGGTTGCTCAAAAAAAGGCCCCGGGGGTTGAGAGGTTTCCGGCCTTTTTTTCGGGGGAAAAAGCGAGGAACGGGGTTTCCGCCTACCGTGGGTGGGGGAAAACATATCACGGAAATTCTGCGACCGGCCCCTCCCCTTTTTTTAGGCGGAAACCCCTACTGAAAACCCACCCCCCCGTCCCTTTCCCCCTCGTCCCGTGATGAAGCACTCCCCAAGCAAATTCCCGCTAAAAAAAACCACGTTTGGGTCCCAATTCTCATCATCATCACAACCACAGGTACTTTTTGTCCCTCCTGACATTCTGCATCCAGGAAAACTGCGGGGACAAGCAAAGAGGGGCTGGGAAAAGGGGTTGCCGACCGCCCCCGGGATTTTTTTCCGTTTTACCGGGTTTCCTTTTCCCTTCTGATTTGGGATCAGTAAAATGGGGGTCAGAGGCAAAGAAAATCACCTCTTTTTGGGCCCCTTGATCTTTTTTTCAAGCCTTTTTGACCCCAACCGCATTTTTTCATCCAAAGGGGCTTCAAAAATGGATTTCCACAGTGGTGGGAAAAACGAGTTGGGCATTTTGGGGTGCTTCAAAGTTGGGGGACGGGGTGTGATGATGGGTGATTACACATTTGTGGCTTTTGATTGGGAGGGTGAGGGGTAAAAACTGCCGGGTGCAAGGGGGGGCAAATTAAAAAACCCCTGGAAAGGGCAGATTTTGGGGCGCTGTTCGTATACTGAATTCACAAGGGGCCCGACCCAGGATAAAGGCCTGGGCGGTCCTGCAACTGACGATCCCCCCCTGGCATGCATTTTTGTCCCCCCACACTGGAATGAGCACTTCTCTCGTACCTTTTACCTCCATGCCTCCCCCCCCCTTTGCTTTGCATCCCAACTGAATTTTCCCCTCCACTTCAGAATAAAAAAAAATTTTAGAAGGGAAGGAAAGTTTTGGGAAAATCTCTTTTTAAAAGATTGGGAAATCACAGCTATTCTCCCAAACCCCAAATCAAAAAAAAAATGGGTGGATTTAAATTTAACTGCAGAGTAGATCTACAAACAAAGCTTGACTGACCAAAAGTGAAAAAAACACCTGTCTGAAATGTATACGGATATTAAAAGGTATTTTTGGCACCTTTCAATTCACCTGTGGTGACTACAAAATTGCTGTATTCAAATTTAACTGCAAAGTAGATCTATCAACAAAGCTGGCCTGCGCCAAAGTGAAAAAAACACGTATCTGTAATGTATTCGGATAATAAAAGGTATTTTTTGGCACCTATCAATTCACCTGTGGTGACTACAAAATTGCTATATTCACATTTAAGTGCAAGGTGCCTCAATGAACAAAGCTGTAGTGCGCCAAAGTGAAAAAACACGTATCTGTAATGTATTCGGATAATAAAAGGTATTTTTGGCACCTTTCAATTCACCTGTGGTGACTACAAAATTGCTGTATTCACATTTAAGTGCAAGGTGCCTCAATGAACAAAGCTGTAGTGCGCCAAAGTGAAAAAACACGTATCTGTAATGTATTCAGATAATAAAAGGTATTTTTTGGCACCTTTCAATTCACCTGTGGTGACTACAAAATTGCTGTATTCACATTTAAGTGCAAGGTGCCGCAATGAACAAAGCTGTAGTGCGCAAAAGTGAAAAAACACGTGTCTGTAATGTATTCAGATAATAAAAGGTATTTTTGGCACCTATCATCCTGTGCTGACTACAAAATTGCTGGATTCTAATTTAACTGCAAGGTGGCTATATCAACAAAGCTGGAATGGGCAAAATTTAAAAAGAACACCTATCTGAAATGTATACTGATAATAAAAGTGGAGTTTTGCACCTAACAAAGAGACCTGCAGTTACTAGAAAATATGTGTATCATAATATAAGTTCAGGCTGCCCACAATCCAGGAAATATTTCAATAGAAAACTGTTAATAATAAAGATATTTCAGTGCAATGTCTACACTAAGTCTTGGTGAACTTTATCCTGTTTTATTTTTAGAGCTTGTCTGTGTTCGCCCGCGGGCCCCCCCCCCCCTCCCGCTACCCCTGTGACTTTACAGCGGTAGATGCTTCTTTAAAATTCTCTACCTAACTACATAAAATATTCCAATCTCTGATCTAACTAAGTTGTAAGGATCACAGCTAACAGTAGAGCTTTCTCTGTGAAGAAATAGAATAATTTCGCTGAGCTGTTTGGACACAGGCAGAGCGCATGTCCTACTGCTATGAGACGCTGAGAGACACTGATCATGAACAGGAAGGGCTGTTCTATGTAAAACGAGGTCATGTGATTTTTCCAGCCAATCGCAACCATACACATCCCAGTCATGACGTCGCACACACATCTCACCCTGCTCTATTCTATAAGCGCGATATTAATAGATGATGCACAGATTTTCAACTAAATTATCACGTGATCGAAAAATTCCGATCAACATAAAAACCGTGCCGATTTCAACTTTGTCGATAATAATCGCTCAACACTATCCAGGACCTCTCAAGCCTGGGCCTTTTTCGAGCAAGCCTCTGATTCACCCAGCGATGTCATATGCCGCCTTTGCCGTAAACACATCAGTAGAGGGAAGAATCTTAGGTGTTTAACCACCACCAACATGTCTAGTCACATGCAGCGAATGCATGAGTTGAGTCATGCTATGGCCCAGGACAGGTATAGTCAATGTCCAGTTCAACTAAAATGGTGGTTGAAAGACTCCTTTTTCCAGCACTTTTTAAATCTGGGGGTCATGCAGTTTTGGGGCTCATGCTGTGGCCCAGGACAGATATAGTCAATGTCCAGTTCAACTAAAATGGTGGTTAAAAGACTCCTTTTTCCGGCACTTTTTTAATGTGGGGGTCATGCAGGTTCGGGGCTCATGCTGTGGCACAGGACATGGATAATCAATGTCCAGTTCAACTAAAATGATGGTTCAAATAATACTGCTTTCTGGCACTTTTTTAATTTGTGGGTCATGCAGGTTTAAGGGTCATGCTGTGGTACAAGACAGGGATAGTAAATGGTCTGTGACTTTTTTTCTGTGACTTTTATAACATAAGTGTGTTGCCTAAGATTTAGCACGTATCCAGTTTACTGTTGTGGATGTTAATTTCAGCTTCTCCAGCCATGTTTGTGTGTAAGAATGAAGGTGTTGTTCCTCTCCCATAGACTTTAATGGTCACGGGGATAATCTATTATCGACTATCGGATATCGGCATGATAATTGACGATATCGACTATCGACCCGATGACGATAGTCGACGCAATCGCTCATCACTAATAATTACCTTTCCCAAATGGTGCAGGAACCGACTAGAAGAAAGGCCCTTCTAGACTTAATATTAACTAATAGACCTGACAGAGTAACAAAGGTTCAGGTTGAGGGGCATCTAGGGAATAGTGACCGTAATATAATAAATGTCCATTTATCCTTCAACAGAGCTTTTTGTCGTGGAGCCACAAAAACACTGAATTTGAGAAAGGCTAATTTTATCCTGCTTAGAGAGGCTCTTAACCGTATTGACTGGGTGTTTAAAAATAGCAGAACAAATAATAATCTTTAAAAACATCTTAGGTGCCCACTGTTAGAGGTACATACCTTATGATAATAAAAAAGTTAGAAACAGGAAAAACCCAATGCGGATCAACAAAGATGTAAAAGAGGCAATAAAAAACAAAAAGAAAGCGTTTCAGGTACTAAAACAGGAGGGCAGTGAAGAGGCCCTAAAAAGCTATAAGGAAAAAAATAAAATATGTAAAAAAAATGCTAAAGGCAGCAAGGCTGGAGACAGAAAGACATATTGCCATAGAAAGTGAAACTAACCACAACATTTTTTTTAACTATATAAATAAAAGTAAAGTAAAAAGATTAAAAAAGAAAAAGTTGGCCCTTTAAAAGTACTGAGGGAGATATTGTGGGGCGATAAGAAGAAAGCAAGGCTATTAAACTATTTTTTCTCCACTGTATTTACCGAGGAGGATGACCTTCCTGTTGATGTGCAGAGGGATGAGGTAAGCTCAAATTTAAATGTTTCTTGTCTAACCCAAGAGGAAGTGCAGCTCTGTCTTAAGAAGCTTAAAATAGACAAATCCCTAGGTCCTGATGGCATACACCCCCTTGTCCTAAAGGAGTTAAGTAATGTGATAGCTGGGCCACTATTCTTAATATTTATGGACTGTATAATAACTGACTATGTCCCAAAGGATTGGTGCATAGCTAATGTGGTGCCAATATTCAAAAAGGGGTCAAAAAGTGATCCTGGAAATTATAGGCCGGTAAGTTTAACCTCTGTTGTGGGTAAAATGTTTGAAGGTTTTCTAAGAGATGCTATCTTGGATTATCTCACTGAAAATAAATGTATAACGCCGTTCCAGCATGGGTTTATAAAGGATCGGTCCTGTCAAACTAATCTCATAAGTTTCTATGAGGAAGTTAGTTCTAGACTGGATCGGGCTGAGGCATTGGATGTCATATATTTAGATTTTTCTAAAACATTTGATACTGTACCACATAAAAGGTTGGTAAGTAAAATGAAAATATGGAAGAAAAGAAAAAGTGGCGCTCACCGGTATCCTGGGCTTTGTGGTCCGCTCGTCCTAAACAATGGACATTCAGGCTAAAGGGGAAAGCCTCTCTCCTCTGCGCAAAATGGTGCTCATAGAAACTGACACCTGGCTGTAGATGTCCACCATATGGAAAGATGAAACGTAAACGGTCCCGGCACTCGTACAGAGGATTCCTCAGAGGCGTGCAGAGAGTGCTGTTTTTGTCACTACGCCTCTGAGGAATCCTCTGTACGAGTGCCGGGACCGTTTACGTTTCATCTTTCCAAGTAAAATGAGAAGGCTTGGACTGGGGGAAAATGTGTGCAAGTGGGTAAGCAATTGGCTCAGTGATAGAAAACAAAGGGTAGTAATTAATGGTACATATTCAGTCTGGATCCCTGTTACTAGTGGGGTGCAACAGGGCTCAGTATTGGGCCCTATCCTCTTTAATATTTTCATTAATGATCTTACACATGGATTGCACAGTAGAATATCAATCTTTGCAGATGATAATAATCTCTGTAAAGTAACCAACACAATAGAGGATAAAGTGTTTTTACAAAGGGATCTGGATAGGTTGGAGTCCTGGGCAGAGAAGTGGCAGATGAGGTTTAACACAGATAAATGCAAGGTTATGCACATGGGGAGGAAAAATCCATTTCATGATTACATGTTAAACGGAAAAACGTTGGGTAAAAGTGACATGCAGAAGGATTTGGGAATCCTGGTGGACAGTAAACTTAACTGTAGCAGTCAGTGTCAGGCAGCAGCAGCCAAGGTATATAGGAACATGGGTTGTATTAAAAGGGGCATAGATGCACATGATAAGAACATTATTCTCCCATAAAACAAGTCACTGGTTAGACCACACATGAATTATTGTGTACAGTTTTGGGCACCAGTGCACAGAAAAGACATTGTGGAGCTCGAACAGGTCCAAAGGCGGGCAACAAAAACAATAAAAGGACTGGGTGGACTGCAATACCCAGAAAGATTAGCAAGATTAGGATTATTTAGTTTAGAGAAAAGACGGCTTCGGGGGGGACATAAATATATATGTTTAAATATATTAAGGGTCAATACAGAGATCTTGCTAAAGATTTGTTTATACCCAGGAATGTATCCAGAAGGGGGCATCCTCTACATCTTGAGGAAAGAAAGTTTCTACATTAACATAGATAGAGATTCTTTACTGTTAGAGCAGTAAGACTGTGGAACTCTCTGCCAGAGACAATTGTCATGGTGAATTCAGTAACAGAGTTCAAAAAGGGCCTGGATGTATTTCTGGAGAGTAATAATATAACTAGTGACTAGGATTCTGGAGAGGGGTCGTTGATCCAGGGATTTATTCTGATTGCCAGATTGGAGTCGGAAGGAATTTTTCCCTAAAATGAGGACAATTGGTTTCTACCTCATGGGGGTTTTTGCCTTCCTCTGGATAAACAATTTAGAAAAATAGGCTGAACTGGATGGACGTCTTTTTGGCCTAACAAACTATGTAGTGATGTAACTATGTATATTTACCCTGAACAAATACTTGTGTGTATTCTATCTGTAATACATACCCTATAATAAAATCATAAGTCCCCTACTTATTAGGCCCCCTGATGAGGTCTTTGTAAGGGCTGAATCATGGTCATGTTGGGACCAGTTTATTAACCTTTCTAGGGTGTAAAAGGGTTCAGATTTCAGTGGGAAAGGTTGTAGTCGGGGTCATCCTTTTTGGGACGGGTTCATCGAAGTTAGGCTATAGGATTTTTGTAGGCCTTGATGCTGTAGGGTGTATTAAGGTCAGCTGCCCTCTGTATTTTCTTGCATCACTGCACATATTTGGCAAAAGGATACCAATATTACTGATACTTGTGTTTTGCATGGTTTTACGGCTTTGTATGTGCTTTAAGCCGTTATGGCACCTTCGGACTAAAGGCTAAGGTTAGTTTTTTTTTAAAAAAGTAAGTAGGGATGAGCGAGCAGTAAAAAATTCTAGTTCGATTAGAACCTCAAACTTGAGTGTGTTCGGTTCGAGGTTCTATTTGAACTAGAACTCGAGCTCGAACCCCATTAAAGTCAATGGGAGAAGATGTTCTGGTTAATTTTTATACCTATACAGATGAGGAGAAGCTGGAATTACCACCCATAACAGAAAAATGGATACGTGGAACAACTCAGTGAAGAATATTTGGCCCTAAGAGTAACAGAAAAAAATTGAGAGGTTAAAATACTTCATTCCTTTCAAGGAAAGCTGCTGAAAACGAAACTGAAAGTGGCGTGTCGAACTAGAAATAGAACTTTACTCGAATGAACACTAAAATGTTCAGTTCATTTTGAGTTCTAAAAATTTAAGAAGTTCTACTAGAACTTAACTTTTCTAGAACGGTTCGATCAACACTAAAATAAGCATAGGTGCATGCTTGTGTGGCAATAAAATACAAACACAATACAACATCAGCAGCACTCTACTAGCACTAAAATACAGTCAAAAGGAATATAGGACTTTTTGGAAAAGTATTTTTGTTACTTTATAATACGTGAAAACAGATGGGAACCTACTCTAAACTTTAGCCTTTTTAAATCAGTACAGAGAAGTTTATAGCTGTAATCTCTCCCTGAAATGTGGAGGTCTGAACAGGCACTGAGAGAGGTAACATATAGAGTAGGTTCCCATCTGTATTGAGACCACCTTGATGTTCGCAGATGGGCTTTTACAGTTTTGATCAAAAATGTACACCAAGAACCTCATGTTTTCATGTATTTAAAAGTAGCAGAAATGGTTTTCCCAAAAAATTCTATGTTCCCTTTAACTTTTTTTTAGTACTTACAGAATGCTGCTGATATTGTATTGTGTTTGTATGCTACTGCCACACCTGCATGCCCCTATGCTTACTAAACAAATCTTTTTCGATATGCAGACAAAACTCTGTTTTTAGACTATTTGTATGGGGAAGTGGCTGACCCCGTTTTGTTTTTTTTTTGCACTCCACCCATCTGCACAGCCTTTTCAAATCAGTACAGAGCAGTTTATGGCTGGAATCTTCTCTCCCTGAAATGCAGAGGTCTGAACAGGCACCAAGAGAGGCAACATATAGAGTAGGTTCCTATCTGTATTGATTTTGCCTTGATGTTGGCAGTTTTGATCAAAAATGTACAAGAAGAACCTCATGTTTTCATGTATTTAAAAGTAGCAAAAATGGTTTTCGAAAATTTCCTATGTTCCCTTTGATGGTTTTTAGTGCTTGTAGAGTGCTGCTGATATTGTATTGCGTTTGGACTAAATATTGCTCCATTTATTTTAATTCTATATCTATTCATTAAAAGTTTAGTCTTAATTATTTCCATTCTCCATATTTTTGTACTATTTATTTTGGATTGGAGCCTGTTGTTAGTGACGGTCTTTGGTCCCATTTTCTGTTATTTTGTTGCAATTGAATACACTGCAACATTTTAAAATGAACTTGAAGTTGAAATAACTTATAATTGTTTTATTCACAAAGGCTAGAAATACAAGATGCAAGCAAACTCTTACTAGTTTTACTTAATGTTGTTTTTTTGATTGGGTAGACCACTAATTTATGGTTTGCTTTCAGCTCAAAGAAAGGCTGTAAAAGAATCATTCAGTTCAGCTTTTTCTTATCAACAACCATTTCCACAATTTGCAATAATATATCTTTCAAGACAGGCATCTAAGCCTCTTTAAAACATTTTTAATACATTTTTGATGTCAACATCTTCTTGGAGAAACTTCTATAGTCTCAATGTTCATACATTACAGGCACATAGCTAAAGGATAAGGGGCTAAGGGCAAAAGTTGAGTTGGGGGTAGTGTTGAGCGATTTTTATCGACAAAGTTGAAATCGGCAAGGTTTTTATGGTGATCAAAATTTCCAGATCATGCGATAATTAAGGTTAAAATCTGTGCATCATCTATTAAGATCGCGCCTTTTTCGGCGCTCTTCCTGTAATTTTGGCGGCCAGCAAATCAGATTACAGAATAGAGCAAGGTGAGATGTGTGTGCGACGTCATGACTGGATGTGTATGGTTGCGATTGGCTGGAAAAATCACATGACCTCGTTTTACATAGAACAGCGTTTCCTGTTTCAGCCTCAGTGTCTCTCAGCGTCTCATAGGGATAGGACTGCGTTCTGCCTGTGGCCAAACAGCTCAGCGAAATTAGTCTATTTCTGCACAGAGAAACCTCTACTATTAGCTGTGATCCTTCCAATTTAGTTAGATTAGGGATTTGAACATTTTATGTAGTTAGCTAGAGAATTTTAAAGCAGAATCTACCACTGTAAATTCACGGCGGTGGGAGGGGGGGGGGGGGGGGGGGCCCGTGGGAGAACACAGACAAGCTATATATATAAAGAACACTGGATAAAGTGAAATAAGACTTAGTGTAGACATTGTAGTGGAATATCTGTAACGGGTTGCGCCGCGGTCCGGTCCATGGACCGCGGTCGCACCCGTGTCCCCCGCGGCAGGTCCCCGGCGGGGACGGGTGCCGCCGCGGGTCCCACTGCCGCCCCGTGGCGGCATCCTTTCCGTCTCCTCACCTGACCGCGCTCCCGTCGGTCCCGCGTCCCTGCTGGCCGGAATGCGCATGCGCGCCCCCTAGCGCGCGCGCGCTCGTTCATGTAGATTTAAAGTGACAGTGCGCCGGTAATTGGCCTCCTCTGGGAATTCGGTCATCTGTGTGGTTACTGCCCGGTTCTCGAAGATGTCCCACTTCGTACCTCTCCCTGGCCTGCCGTCTGCTCCACAATTAGCCAATCATTTCTTCCGACATGTTTTCCGACTACATGGGTTACCTTCACACATTGTCTCCGACCGCGGTGTCCAATTTGTTTCCCGATTTTGGCGTGCACTATGCTCCCGTCTGCAAGTCAAGCTGGACTTTTCGTCAGCATATCACCCTTAATCCTATGGGCAGGTGGAGCGCGTGAACCAGATTCTGGGGGATTACCTACGTCACTTTGTATCTGGACATCAGGACAACTGGGCCGAGCTGCTCCCTTGGGCCGAATTCTCGTACAACCATTTGCGTCTCGAGGCAGCCGGGTCTCTCCATTCTTTGTTTGTCTATGGCCGCCATTTCCCCACCCCCCTTCCCCTGCCCACTAATTGGATGTGCCCGCTGTCAACGACCAAGTTCGGGATATCCCAAGGCCATCTGGCAGGAGAGCGACGTTCCCTACTTCGGGCCTCTGCCCGTATGAAGACTCAGGCCCGATAAGAGGAGAAACCCCCCCCAACATTCTCCCCGGGGACAAAGTTTGGCTCTCCTCGAGTACGTGCGCCTGAAGGTTCCTAGTTTTCAAAATTTGGGCCCCCGCTTCCTCGGACCCTTCAAAGGGTTTTTCGGCAGTTGAACCCGGTGACGTACAAGCTCTCCCTGCCTCCATCTCTCCGGATCCAAAACGCATTCCATGTCTCCCTCCTTAAGCCGCTGGTCCTGAACCATTTCTCTCTCAGGAATGTAACTCCTTCCCCAGTAGCCAAGTCCGCCGACATCTTTTAGGGAAAGGACATCTTGGAGATGAAGATGGGCAGAGGGAAGCGCTTCCTTCTCGTAGATTGGAAGGGGTTCGCCCCGAGGAGAGGTCCTGGGAGCCAGAATGCAACATCCTGAATCGTAACCTCCTCCTCAGGTTTTGCATCCTAAAAAAGGAGGGGAGGTCTAAGGGGGGGGGTACGTAACGGGTTTGCGCCGCGGTCCCCGGGCCACGGACCGCGGTTTGCAAACCCCTGTCCCCCGCGGCAGGTCCCCGGCGGGGACGGGTGCCGAGCGCGGGTCCCACTGCCGCCCGTGGCTGCATCCGTCCCGTCTCCTCACCTGACCGCGCTCCCGTTCGGGTCCGCGTCCCCCCGCTGGTCGGAAATGCGCATGCGCGCCCCCTAGCGCGCGCGCTCGTTCATGTAGATTTAAAGGGACAGTGCGCCGGTAATTGGCTAATTGCCGGGCGCTGTCTCTATTTTTAAATTTTGGGCCCACGTCACTTCCCGCGGTCTTTTTTGCCCCCTGCCTTTGTGAAAGCGTTCCTGATGCTATTTCCTTTCCGGGTC
>JAODAL010055557.1:0-23873 GCA_025379985.1 Phyllomedusa bahiana
ATAATGGAATTACCCCTTTAAGTGGTTGTCTCGCTACAAAGAATAGCTTTCAAATTGTAGGGAACACAAAATAAAGACATTTTCCAAATATATTGCTTTGTTCATCTGTTTTCCTTAAGGAGATACAAGTGAATTTATGACCTCCCTGGCTATTTCAGTTCCCTCAGTAACTGGCCTGTGTATATCTCTCCCCCCTGCTGTTTGTTCTATGTGATAGTAGTGAGGGACTCATCACATAGGTCACTGCAGCCTCTGTGCTGCTGGGCAGTAAAAAGCTTGATTTATCTAAAATAATCAGCACTGTAATTAAGGCTTTTGTTTGAGGGATCAGATAAAGCATTCTGCTAGTAGTTTCAGAAGCTTCTGAGCTAATCTGATCTAATTAGCAACTGAAAACACAGCCTTGAATACAAGCATGGAGCTGTATGCAAATTAGTCACTCTGAACCAGGAAGTGACAGAGTATTTTATTCATGCAGCCTATGAAACTCTGTAGGAAGACAACTCCTTTAAGGATTATATCCAGGGGTGCAGTGAGTATATCGACCCCACAGGTGTTTAAAAAAATTTTTTTTAGCTATGAAAATTAAAAAAATATATTTTGTTCCAACAATCTGCAATTTTAGCTTAAAAGATTTTTATATTTACAAGAAATCCTGGGAAAAAAAGCACCCCAAAGTTTGTTACACAATTTCTTCCAAGTTCAGACATACCTTATATATGGGTGTAAACTGCTGTTTGGGTGCAGGCCAGGGTGTACAAGGGAGAGAGCACAATTTGGCTTTTGGAACGCAGATTTTGGTGGGGCCATGTCGCATTTGCAAAGCCCCCAAAGTACCAGAACAGGTGAAACCTTCCATAATTCACCCCATTTTGGATTCAAGACCCCTTATGGATCTCCCCTAGGGGTGTAGTGTGCATTTTGGGAGCACAGGTGTTCCATAGTTTTTTTAGCACTGGGCCATGAAAATGGGGAGAAAAAAAAATGCAGTTCCGCTATTGTTTTTTTTTTTTTCTCTTCAATTTTACAGTGTTCGCCGTGCAGGATAAATTACATAACTTTACTATGCGGTGGGTACAATTACAATGATACAAATTTTATATAGGTTTTGATGTTTTATTACTTTTACACAATAGAAATGTGTTCATAAAAAACTGTGCTTTTATGTCGTTATAGTCTGAGAGTTATATATTTTTTATTTTGCTTTGTACGGAGCTGATTATGGGCTTGTTTTTTGTGGGATTTATTGATATTTTTATTGGTACCATTATGGGGTTCATATGAAGCGTTGTTCACTTTTCATTAAGGTTTTTGTGAGGCATTTTGAACAAAATATAGCAATCCTGGTAGTGTTTTTTATTTTTATTTTTACAGTGGTCCACCTATGATATAAATGACATGATAGTTTTACTCAGCAGGTCGATACGATTACAGCGATACCCAATTTTAAAAAATATTTTACTGCTTTTACACAATTCAAACACTTTTATTCAAGAAAGAAAACAGGTTTTTGCATCCTCATTGTCTGAGAGCCAAAACTTTTTTATTTTTCTGTGTACGGAGCTGTGTAGGGGCTTGTTTTTTGCAGGATGCATTGACATTTTTAATGATATCTTTTTTTGGGGGAGAAGGCTTTTTGATCAGTTTTAAACCCATTTTTTGGAAGACAGGTTGAAGAAAATACTGCAATCCTAGCAGTGTTTTTTTTATTTTTAACAGCGCTCACCGTGCAGTATACGTGACAAGTTAGTTTCACTGTGTGGGTCGATACAATTACAGTGACACCCAGTTTTATAATTTTTTATGTTTTTATTGTGTAAAACAATATTTATGCATCACTCTCATCCAAACACCTTATTGGACAGTCCCAGGGCCTTCTACCCCTTGGATCACTGTCTTTTCATAAGACAGGTTATGGCACACTGACATAGGTCACTTCAGGGTAGATTTGAAACTGACCTTTAGCCATCTTTACTCTTCAAACAGCTCAGTATACATAGCTTAATAATTTGTGAGGCTAAAAATAGACAGACGTCCATCCAGTTCAGCCTACTGTTTTACAGTGTGGATCTAGAGAAAGGCCAAAACTCCCATGAAAAATAACAAAAACATATATCCTAGGATATGTTGCTGCTAACTAAACATAAACAACCTAGGTATGGTGTGAGCCTACTGCCAACCACCACAATCAATAAGGTACTACCAGTCTCCACGGGTTCAGGCTTCTTCAGATCTGTAACTCCTGCTTAACTTCAGCCTGGGAGCAAGAATATTATTCACAACTCTACAAACGACCCCTTTTCTGAAGAGCTCACACATCCTATAAAAAAGCGTTTCCAGGTTTGGTCTCATCAACCCCAAAGAACTAAAAATCTAGAGTGGAGTTCACCATGTCTCCACTCTGAAGTTGGACCTTCCCCAGGTCTTCCAAAATGCATATTGTAGAAGAAACCTGCATTAGCCAAACTAGTGACATGATCTCCTGAAGCCACTCTGCCTCACACCGTATTACATTAAATTATATGTACTAGTTGTGTAACACACTGACATGTTCTTTCCTCCAGAAAGAAGAGTTCTGCGTAGATGCTACCTATGTGTTTGGGCACCTACCCAACTTATTGCTTAAAACCTATTTAAGTTGACACATTTCCTGTTTGACATGATCATAATATATCACTATGGATGTGCTGCAATAGGTTTGTAGGTAGGGCTTGGCGTGTTCTTACATTTACCCATTTTGTAGAGAGTGAGTAGGTTTGTGCATGTTTACAGTGAGGCATATGACTAGTAGTAAAACTTACTTTAAAGAGAAAAAAAAACTAGGCTTTATTAAGGGAAGTATAACAGAATGACAAAAAACAAGGGAAACATTTTAAGTGGTGCAAGTAGTGGATAGGTGCTGTGCAGTGTCGGAATGGGGTGTCTGGGACCCACCAGTGGGATAAATTCTGGAGGTCCACTGGTGAAGCTGATTGCTGGGGCCCAACAGTGGAGTCGATTCTTCGGACCACCCAACAATTACTGTACATGAGTTTACATACATCTTGGCAATGCTCCGTGTTAATTAATATGACAATATGACAAAGAGGGCGTGGTTACCTTCGAAACTTTGCACCTGTGTGCAGCTCAACCGGTTGTCCAAGCTGCTCCTAGCTATCAATATGGCAGTGAATACATGAAAAATAAGGTATTTACCTTTTTGAATGAATATGCACTAAGGGGGACATGCCTGAAAATGGTCTTGGTCTAAGATTTTTCTTGTTGCCCATAGCAACCAGAGTTCCCCTTTCATTTCTTCAGAGCACTATATGAAATGAAAGGGGAACGCTGTTTGGCTGCTATGGGAAACAAGAAAAGTCTTAGACCAAGACAGTTTTCAGACATTTCGCCCTAATTGTTTGTTATATACATTTGTCTTGAAAAAGTGTTTTTTAGGAATTTTGTAATATACACGAAGCTCTGTAAAGCAATCAACACAATAGAGGATATTGTGTTATTACAAAGGGATCTGGATAAGTTGGAGGCCTGGGCAGAGAAATGGCAGATGAGGTTTAACACTGAAAAATACAAGGTTATGCAGATGGGGAGGAAAAATCCATTACATGATTACATGGAAAAACGCTGGGTATAAGTGGAGAAGGACTTGGGAATCCTATTGGGCAGTAAACTTAATTGTAGCAGCCAGTGTCAGGCAGCAGCTGCCAAGGCAAATAGGATTATGGGGTGTATTAAAAGGGGCAGAGATGCACATGATGAGAACATTATTCTCCCATTATACAAGCCACTGGTTAGACTACACATGGAATATTGTGTACAGTTTTGGGCACCAGTGCACAGGAAAGACATTGTAGAGCTTGAACAGGTACAAAGGCGGGCAACAAAAATAATAAAAGGACTGGGTGGACTGCAATATCCGGAAAAATTAGCAAGAATAGGGTTATTTAGTTTAGAGAAAGGACGGCTTCGGAGAGACATAATAAATATGTTTAAATATATTAAAGGTCAATATAGAGATCTCTCACAAGATTTATTTATACCAAGGACTGTATCCAGAACAAGGGGGCATCCTCTACATGTAGAAGAAAGAAGGTTTCTACATAAATGTAGAAAGGGATTCTTTACTGTTAGAGCAGTGAGACTGTGGAACTCTCTGCCAGAGGAAATTGTCATGGTGAATTCAATAACAGAGTTCAAAAAGTGTTTGGATGCATTTCTGGAGTTATAGTGACTAGGATTCTGGAGAAGGGTCGTTGATCTAGGAATTATTCCGATTGCCAGACTGGAGTCAGGAAGGAATTTTTTCCCTAAAATGAGGACAATTGGCTCCTGCCTCATTGGGGTTTTTTGCCTTCTTCTGGATCAACACTTTAGAACACTTTAGCTCAACAGGCAAACATGTAACTATGAGATAATAAAAGGAGAAGAAAAAAGATATATTTCTATGGTCTATATACGATATGGACATAAGTTTACATACTGCACGTGCCCTTTTTCACTCTTTTTTGTGCCTTCTCCCTTTTTTTTTCTCTCTCTTTCTCCCTATAGAGAAAGCCCGGGGGGGGCCCCCCTTCCCCGGGGGGCCCCAAACCCATGATTTTTTCCCTACCCTTCTGGGGAAGTCTGAGCCTGTTGGCATGGAAAAATCGGCCACCCAACTGTAACACGTTAGGCCCTGCCCTCCGGGCCCACAAAAAAATTTGTCAATTTTTTTCAGCGTTTTTTCCTTTTTCTAAAATTTCTAAAAAACAACTGAAAACGCTCCCATAACCTTTTGGAAAAAACCCCTCCCCCACTAAATTTTTTTTCTGCTTTTTTTTTTTTACGGGTTTTGTTTTTTGAAACATTTTAAAAAAAAAACCCCAGACACGCAAAAAATTTTACTACAGGTGTCTATGCAAAGCGCCAGACATTTTTTGGTGCGTTTTAGCACATTTTTTCAATGAAAATCCACCCAGGAGATTAGTCCCATCTACAGTGGGTTGTTCCCACGGGTTTTATACCTTATCAATTGTGTAGACAAGTTTCCGATTTTCCCCTTTTTCCGTCCCGTTCAAAAAAAAAGGGGTTTAAATGTTTTGGTTTGGCAAATGACTTTTTGTGCAATTCAAAAATTTTTTTTCCTAATAATTTTCTCTAGCTTCTGACCAAAAAATAAGTTTTTTTTTTACATTTTTGGCGTTGCTAAAATTATTTAGCTTTTGCCACTAAAAATCATTTTTTTCCAAGGATTTTGGCGCTGATAAAGTTCTTAATTGTGTTGCCAAAAAAATTTTTTTTTAAAATGGTTTTTTTCCCGCTAAAATTCTTTAAAAAAACGGTTTTTTTTAGCACCAAAGCCCAAAAAATAAAAATTTTTTTTTTAGGGGAAAAAGCAAGATACTATTAGTGACAAAATCCAATACAAAAAAGAATTTTAGCACAAAAATCCATGAAAAAAAATTAGTGGCAAAAGCAAGATAACTTTATTACCGCCAAAATCCGTGAAACGACTACAAAAATTAAAAATAAATGCAAAATTTTTGGGGCCCCCCCTTTTCATTTCCTTTGTAAGGTGGATTTTCATCCCCAAGACTTGAAATTTTTTCAGACATTAAAACAAACTTGGGAAAAACAAAAAAAATTGCCAAAAAAATTTCATAAACAAAATTTCTGCTAAACGCTATTTTTTTCAGCTGCGTTTACAAGGCCCTGGGGCAATAAAACCCCCAGTTTTAAAGAAGGTTTTTTGGGATTTGGTTTTCAGGTCCCTTTTTTTTTCCCTGCCAAGTAGACATAGCCTTTTGGCAAACCCCCATTTTTCCTTTAAAAAAGATCCACAGTTAAGGGAAATTTAAGGCCACCCTTTTTAGATTGCTAAAAAAAAAAAATCTTTTAAAAGAAGTTTGGGAAAAATTTTTTCCCTGTGACCCAAACAGCAAACCAAAAATTTTTTCTAAATTTGGGAAATTTTCAGTACAAAAAGTTCTATTAGTTAATAACAAAAAATCCTCTTTTGTTCCCTTAAAAAAATAGGTTTCATTTAAAAGGGTTTTCCAAGACTATTAAAAAAACTACTTACCTACCAACTGCGGCGCTAAAATAGAAAAGTGAACCAGACCACCGGTCTCGTCACCACCGTTTCGGCACTGCCCGGGCTCCAGAGACCTCCCCTTCCCTTTGCCTTTTCTAATTGTAACACATTTTAACTTTTTCCCCTGATGCTGCGCCATTTACTGACCCTCTGTGGTCACATGTTGGGACTACAGACAGAAAAATTTTTTACAGAAAAATGTGATTTTAAAGAACATGGTATCATCAGTGAGGGACCCTGAATAAGGAAGTAGGGGATGCTGAGGCTCTGGCAGTGCTGGAACGATGGTGATGGGGAAAAGGTAATTAAAGGGTTAAAATTTTCCCATTTTTTGGGACAGAGGGAAAGTGGTTGGGGAAGGGTTTTTTTTAAAAAACTTGGAAAACCCCTTTAAAAACCCGCCAATAAAATTTTTTCTTTATAAAGGGCACAATTTTAAAAAACCCTTAAAATCCAAACGGGAAAAAAGTTTTGCAAAGTTTTAATTGGGTATTTGAAAAAAGTTTCTTTTAAACTTGTGTAAAGAAAAAAGCCCCAAAGGCCCCAAAAGCCTTAAAAAAAATTTAGAAAAAACCAAAGTGGGTTTAGAAGGGGCCCCCAAAACGGAAAAAAGCATTGGGTTTGGGGACCCTAAAGGCCCTGCTTTAGGGCTCCACACTTTTGGGTTAAAATTTTGGGGTTTCTGAAAAAAACTAATTAAAAGGGGGGGCCCTTTACACCCGCGCATTTTTTGGGGGCCCTTTTTTTTTCTGCGCCCAATTAAACCCCTTTTTAAAAAAACAAGCCTATTTCCCGTTTTTCCCAAAAATTTTTTTTGGGAAAGGTGTTTTTTAAGTAAGTAATCAATGACAGTTTTAAAAACTTGGGGAATTTCAACACAATTTAAATTTTTTTCTCATTTTTCCCAAAAATTTTAGAGAAGTGAAAAAAGCTTTTTGATAAAAATTTAAGTTAGTTTAAAATTTTTAAATTGGAGTACAGTTAAAACTGCACCAAAACTGCACCCTGTGAAAGCACCCTAACAGAATTACCTTTGCTATACCCGTTACGATTATATTGTGTTTCAGTATCTTGACTAATTAGATGTTCTTTTAATTATAAAACACGCGGCAAAACTACAATCCTCAAAACTTATAAACAACACGTGGGGCAATTTTTCAATATGTCTTACTCTAAGACGGGTAAATTTTTGACCCAACAGTCTTACATTGCGCTACATTTAAACACAGTGTTAATTTAAAACGTCGCAGGGGAAAACTGTCTAGCATGTTTTTTTTCCACAATTAAAATTGGCTTTTTAAATTTTTTTTCCCGAAACTGTGACAAAATTCTGTTGCATTTTTGGTCTCATTTAAGCCACGCCCCTTTCCTCCGAAACCACACCCCTTTTAAAAGCCATGTCCCCTTTGTCGGTTGAGGCGCAGAAGCATTTGAAACTGTCTAAAACACATAGTAAATGTGGCGAAAAGTTTTGTAAACATTTTTTTTTATGCAAATTGGCCAGAATTCGGGTGAAGTGCCTTTAAATCTGCCCATGTATCAAGCTGTGCACTTTTTCCCTAAATATAACCAAAACCGGGGTAAGTGTGGTTTGGTTTACTGGATTGCACAAAATAAAATTTTATATATATGGTTTTAGAAAACAATGTATAAGAAGGACATAACTAGGCTGGAGTGGGTGCAGAGGAGGGGGATCAAGTTGGTTAGGGAATGGGAGGATTGCAATACCAAGAAAGGCTATAAAACTTGGGGCTATTCAGGATGTAAAAACCCCTTACCAGAATGTGATGTATGGATGTGTCATCATGCCGTTGGGAGCTTTGGAGTGGGCTCCCATGCTGTTTCCACTCCATTAGACCCCGCAGACCCTCTGCGCTTAAAAAAATAACTTTTCGTTCCACCGCCCCTACCTCCAATTGCACTCCCTCCTTTCCCAGCAACAAGATTGTGTGGTTCTGATCGGTAGCCATAGCAGCTGGAAGTCTAATGAAGGCTTCAGTAGCCGCCATGTTAGCACTTCTATTACTTACTGACTCAGGAAGTAAAAAAAGCTACCTTATCCATTATCTATATAATGCAGAAGGATTTACAAGCAGTCAAGCCCTCTAGGGGTCGGTTCCCTGGGAGGACTACTTTTAAAAGAAGAAAAAAAAAAAAATGTTTAGAAAATAATAATAAATATTAAAAGTTCAAATCACCCCCTTCAAAAAATGGCACAAGTCCATTTTTTTTTACATTTCACCCCACTTAGATTTTTTTTTTCGGTCTCCTAGAACATTCTATGATGGATCAATAGCACAATTTAAAAAGTATATCTTGTCCTGAAAAAAAAAAAAAAAAAGAATCCCTCATATATCTATGTAGATGGAAAATTGAAAAAAGTTATGGCTCTTGAAATGTGGGTAGGAAAAAGAAAACGAAGTGCCGTAAAATTATAACTATGTGAAAGGACAGTACAGAGATCTCTTTACATCTAAACCTGTAACAATGATAATGAACACCCTCTAGGTCGATGAACATTTCACCATCACCATAGATGAACATTCTTCACAGCCACAAAAGGTTGTGATGGGTGAAGTCATTGACCAAGTTCAAGAAGGGCTCCTGATGTCTTTCTTAAAAAAATAATATAAGCTATGGGTCCTAGATTCTCGAGACAGGACATTGATCCAGGGATTATTCTGATTGCCATATTTTGAGTCCAAAAAGATTTTTTTTCTCTTGGATTGGACAATTGCCATCTGTGTCATAAGGGTTTTTGCCTTCATCTATATCAGGGGTGTCAAACTCTGGCCCATGGCCAAATCTGGCCTGCCATGCAATAAGCTTTGGCTCGGCAGAAAATTTCAATGTTGTATTACAGCTGGCCCATGTGAACACAGCTGCTGCTGTGGACCTGGAGCGCTAATGGTCTCTTAAAGTATATGTGCGTCCTTTGGACATGCATACTGTATATTTGAATGCTGCCGCGAAGCAGAGAGCAAGAGCTTGCGGCCCTCTAAAGTATCCAGCACATGCAGCATGAATATGTCATCACTCTGCCTGTATACCTACCTTTCTACTGCAGGTAACTTTATTAACTATGGCTCACATACTGAAAAGATAGACCACTAGGAATCACTTACTGTAAGCAGCTCACAGAGAAAACAAATTCCCCAGTAAATATTCGCTAACCTTTATTGGTATACACTAAAAAACATTCCTTATATATATAGTGACCATTTTGACACAACTATGCCAGATCCAATAACGGATGCAATCAGCTCACCTGAGATGTATGTTAAGCAGCTGCACGGATCCAAGAGCTGTGAAGCAGGGCACTCTTCCCATATAGAAATCCTTAGGCCATGTTCACACGGCTTATTTCGCAACTGATTTGCCGCCGTATTGACGTTCCGCAAATACGGCTGAAATCCGTCTAGAGCTGTGCCAGGAAATCTTGTTTAAATCTGTCGCGAACGTGCACTTTTTGGGGCGCGTATTTGCGGCGGAAATTTTTAGGCCGGATTTTTAATATAGACAAACCAATAAATACACTATTATTTTTTTTTTAAAGTAACAAATCAGCACCCATATTTTTCTTTGAAGATATTAATTTATTTTCAAATCAGCTGATTAAAAAACTATATGGACCCTGTCCCCCCCTTGAAAAAAATTACAAGATAATAATTGGATAATGCATTAAATAGTCCCACCATTAGATATAAAAAACAAGAGGGAATTTTCTGTGCCAGTTTGCTCTGGAGTCTATTAGATTACGGATTTATCGGGATTACGTTTTATTGAATTTGTTGCTGAAAAAATTGCCCCAAATTTTTTTAAAATATGGATCCAAATCAAGAAACTGCTAGAGTAATGGGAGCTGGCTGCTTTTATTCGCCCTGTGTTCAAACGAACTGGGTCGGAGGGAGGAGATAAGTAACCTATCTTTGTAATGTATTGTGTGTGAAAGGATGTCAGTACCATTTTGTATGTAATTTTTTATGTCTATATTATGTATATTTTTTACATGTGAAGGGGTGCATGGCGGATGTCCTTTAGGTAAAATTTATCAAGGGGTACTTTACATTTTGTAATGTTGGCATTGCATTTTTTCTGTGGGGGCAATTGTATTTGGGGATGGGGAGTTAGGGTTTTAGGGTCTGTGGATGTTATGGGTGACTGGGGAAATTTTACTATTTTCGTGGTTTTTACCGGAAGGGGGGGGTTCTGGGATTAAACCCTACTGGGATGCTGCACTGTGGATTAACTTTTTTAATGTGGGCAATGTGGATGTTAGTTATGGCTCTACTTTTTGTTACTGTTAGGGGTGTACTGTAGCTGTTACGTTTTAATTTTTTTAAATGTAGAGATACGTTTGGGGTATTTTTTGATGTTCTTTTATGGGTGTACGCAGCTTTTACTGTTTTGTTTTTGTAAGATGGAGCCGAAGGGGAAGGGTTTAAATTATTTTCCCGGGTTTCGCATGCACCTTTTAAAAAGGGAGGGCAAGGGACATCAAAGGGGGGAAAAAGTCGCTGGCCCCGGGCCACGGTGGGTGGCAGTTACGTGTCAAAAATTTAGGGCCCTTTGGGGTGAAGTGGGACCGTTTTTTTCTGTTGTCAGCTGGATATGTAGTTGGGCCATTTTTAACAGCTAGCAAGCTGTTGAAAAACAGCTTACCCAGGAGGGCTCTTACCGGGGCATCAAAGTTTGGGTGGGTGACTGCTCCTCCAGGATACATCACATTTTTGGCTGCCTTTTTAAAAGTCAGCTAGTCACTGACCGTGTAGTTTTTATCCAGCAAAGAATTTTACCTTAAGGTTGGGATTTGAAAAGGAAAGATCCCCTAAGCCACGGTGAGTTTAAGGAAAAGTGGACAACCCCTTTTACTAGCCAAGTGCTCGAAGAGCGATTTATTTCATTTTTTTTGGTTTTACGTTTTCCCCGTTCCACTGTTGTTTGAACGTGTGCCAATAAAATACAGGAAACCGTTTTTGGCCCCTACACTGTCTGAGTCTCGCAAATGATTTTTGCACGATCCCAAGCCCTGGGGCTCAAAAATTTGGTGGGGTTGCGAAGGCAATTAAAGGGACAGACAAGGGTGAGGTGGTCCCCCAAGCCGGGTGAAAGCTGCAACTACGCCACGGGACAGAGCTGCAAAAAATCGGGAACTGATAAACCCCTGTTCAATCAAACCCGACTAAACAACCCGTTACTGCAAAACGGGAGGCCCACGCATAAAAAAATAGGTCCCCCGAAAAAGGGGGTAAGCCCCAAAGGAGACCAATGTCTCTGCCAAGCTCATCCACTCTGGCTAGGATTTTTGCCCTCAAACTTTTAAATCTATTTAATTTCCTAATCATTGCAAAATCTTATGCCCGTCGGGGTTTTGTAATGAGTAAATGGGGCGGACCAACCACTCTTGACCTTTTATAACCCCTAGTGATAGCATTTTTTTTTACCTCCCCGGAAAGGCCTGTCTCTGGGCCTCGGCACCCATAGGGCCTTAGCCTCACCTTTGGGGCCCGGGTCTGTACTATCTCATGCTTGATGAGGACTGGTTTACCTGGGGGAAAACGGAAAACCTCTGTATTTTTTCCCCCCGGAAATCCTTTTTCCTCTTGTACTTTGGGCTGCGCAAGAGTTGGGGATATGGACTTCTGGGAGTCCTTACTAGCGGCCTCCTAGGGTTACTTACACCATGAGACTTTTCCCCGTCCTTCCCCAAAGGTTTGAGCAGGTTCACATGATAAATTTGTACGGCTTCCTTTTCCTGGTGAATACTTTTTAGTTTACTTTACTGATTTTTTTCTTGACCCATAAGGACCTTGCCCCTTTGCCAGGAAATTTTCTTTCCCTGTAGGGAAAAGCACCAAACACGGGCCCCCAGGCTGAAAGGGCCTCACCTTTCAACCCATTATATACTCGGGCTTGCCTTCCTGGCTTGTTGCATATTCTCTCTCACAATTGGGAATTTCGGCGCAAAACCCATCTTGCACTATCTTTATCTCAGCACATGCTCGAGACACTGCGGTAGGGGTGTGCTCCTGTTTCCCCGGGCTCCCTTGCTTTAAAACTAATAGCCCCCGGGGGTCTATGTATAACAGTTCGAATGGGGAAAAAACCCCGTGGGAACCTGCGGAACCTCCCTTATAGAAAACATTAAATACGGCAATAACCCGGTCCCAGTCTTTCCCGTCCTTGTCGACCACCTTTTTTTGCATCCCCTTCAAATTCCTGTTAAACCTCTCCACCAGGCCATCAGTCTGGGTGAATATGAGGTTTTGCATTGTGTAATACCTAAAGGGGACAAGCCCTTCAAAATCTTGGGTATAAAAAAGGGGGGCCCCGATCAGTGAGGTTTCCCTTTTGGGTCCCCCCTCCCCGGGGAACATTGGAACAGTTCCCTGGGAATCCCCTTAATGAGGTATTTTTTAGTGGGGGTGGCTTTCCGGGTAACGGGGGTCATTGCTAGCACCACAATGTGTTGTGGGGCCCCCTTTCTGACTTCGGGAAATGGCCCACAAGGTCCTAGAATGCTTTTTAATGGATTCAATTTTTGGAGCGGGAAATAGGGGGTTACGGGGTGGCCATTGACCCCCTTCTGGACAGGACGACAAAAATTTTCCCCTACCCCTTTATATAAAAACCCGGGCCATTATCACATGGATTAATCTTTACCACGCCGACTTCTGGGTAGGAGCATGGAGTCTCTATCGTGACGATTGCGTTGGGTAGTCCTTGTTCCCATGTAGCAAACACCCTAGGCACGGGTCGGATTTCTAAGGTCCACTAAGTTTGGCACGGAAAATGTAAACAAACTTCCATTAAGGCCATCACAGAACGGCCTCCTATACGCACCGGGCATACTTGCCGGTCGCTCAGGTTGTCCCTGTGAGCAGCACAAACTGTCGCTCCTATTCTGATTGGCTGGTTTATGCCGACCAATCAGAAGAGCTTAAACAATTTGAATTATTGTATTTCCCGGCAATTCTCTATATTGTAATTCCTTATGTAGCGCCGGTCTCGGCGACAAATTCGTTGTTAGGGATTTAACTGATTTATTTTTATAGAAGGTTTCAGCGCTTTATCTGATAAAGTTTTACACTTAATAAAAATGAGTTTTTTAATCATACTGCATGGCGCCGAGATTGCATTGCGCCGATCTCTCCATAGACTACAATGGGAGAAGTAGCTAGCGCTCTGATTGGCCGAGATAGCCGGCCCCCGCTAGCTCAACCACTCACCTCTATTATGCATTTTTACTGTATGTTGAACTGTCCCGCCTTTGATTTTGATTGGTCAAAACTTCTCCATAGGATATAATGTGTCTTTGTCGCTCCTATTCTGATTGGCTGGCTTCTGCCGACCAATGAGAAGCACTTACAGATTTTTAATTACTGTATTTCCCGGCAATTCTCTATATCCCAATTCCTGATATAGCGCCGGTCTCGGCGACAAACGCGTTGTTCGGGATTTAATTGATTTATGTTTATAGCAGGTTTGAACTCTTTTTCAGAGAATATTTTACAACTAATAAAAATGATTTTTTTCATCATACTCCATGCAGCACGTCGCTTTTAGAAGAGATTTCATTGCTCCGATCTCTCCATAGACTACAATGGGAGAAGTAGCTCGCGCTCTTATTTGATGGGATAGCCAAGCCCCAGCTAGTTCAACCAATCAGCTCTTTTCTGCATTTTACTGTATTTTGAACTGTCCCGCCTTTGATTTTGATTGGTCCAAACCTCTCCATAGGCTATAATGGGTCCCTGTCGCTCCTATTCTGATTGGCCGAGATAGCCAAGCCCCCGTTAGCTCAGCCAATCAGCTCTTTTCTGCATTTTTACTGTATTTAGAACTGTCCCGCCTTTGATTCTGATTGGTCAATAGTTCTCAATAGGTTTTAATGGTTCACTGTCGCTCCTATTCTGATTGGCTGGTTTCTGCCGACCAATGAGAATAGCTTTCAGAATTTGAATTACTGTATTTCCTGGCAATTTCCAATATCCTAATTCTTGATATTGCGCTGTTCTAGATTTTTGGAAAGTGATTTTATTTATGTATTTTATTTTTGAGGTTTGCGCTATTTTCTGAGAATGTTTTCCGCCTTTATAAAGGCGATTTTTTGGAATCATACTCCATAACGCATGGAGCTGAGCGCCGATATTTCTGTTGCGTTCTTCTATGTTTCCTCGCATGTTCCGTTCTCGCTTCACTTCGCCTCCGCCGGAGCATTTAGACCAAAATAAACTAGGTCTGACGTGGTCGGAGACGCATTGCCCGTCACTTTGCCGACACGCGTCGTACATGCACTGGAGTTTTCGAGCGCTGCCGGCGTCCTGCCCCGGAACGCCTACACCGCGCCCATTGCCCCCCCCTTCATGTGGGGCGCAGCTGAAAGTGGCAAACGCTGTGCCTAACACCGCATCCCTGCGTCTGACAGGCGGATTCGGGCCAAAAAACAGGCGAAAAGCCTGATCATACATTTCGCCCGTAAGGTTAAGGCAACGTCGTGACAGACTGACCACTGACGCGTTTTGGGAGGCGCCTCCCTTAGTCCTGGTGTGACGTGTACCACACGTTATTTCCTTTATAAAAGTTACAGCACGTGATTAAAATTCGACACATCTATATAAAGCTTATAGATACACTAAATAACAAAATGTCACTAGGTTGCAGGGTAAAATAGGGCTTGTTCACACAACGTTTTTGATCCGTTTTGGATGCGTTTTACTGATCCGTTTTTAACCTGCAAAAACTGGATGCAAACTGCTTCCAAAAAGCGGATCCAAAAAACGCAACAGCTGATCCTTTTTTGGATGCGTATTGGATACGTTTTGCATGCGTTTTACGGATCGGTTTTTTGGATCCGTATTTTCAATGCTTTATTTAAATCAACCTATAAAACTGCAATTTAAATATAATATAACATATCAATGACCCAGCAAAAACGCTTTTTTTTTTTTTTTTTTTTACCTAGTGTCTATCAACTGTACATACACCTATGATTTTAGAACCGCCCCCAACCCCCCATATTTTTTTTAATTTTTTAAATCAACCAATAGTTTTCAAACTCAGAGACCCGACGTCCATGTGCATCCGGTGGTAAAGCTGGGGCTGTGGGACTGACATTATCCTCCCTCTCCTTTACCCATGTAGAATGAAGTCATTTTCCAATAGCACATTGTATCAGAAAAATTAGCCCTCCCATTAAAATGACACAAAATATAACCCAAACATAATATTAAAATTTTATATTTAATTTAAATCCAATGTGTTTTAGGCATCCTGAAAGCGGATCCAAAAGCGCAGCATACATTTGGCTGTGTTTTGGATCTGCTTTCGGGATGCCAAATGCGCACTCCATTATTTCCTATGGGGATTTCTCTTGCGTAAAACACAAGAAGAAATGACATGTCAATTCTTAAAACGGATCCGAAAAGCGGATCGCAAAAAGCGCATCGGCGATCACTCGTGTGAACAGCGATGCGCTTTTGCCATTGAAAGCAATTCTAATCACACTGACAATTGTTAGATCCATTTTACAAAAACGTCGTGTGAACAAGCCCATAGAGGTTAAAACATATGTTTATAAACAATTCCAATGCTGTTATATTAATAGTGAAACATAATGTCTTGCCTCTTATTCAAGCCAGCTGGGAACCTGGTGTTGAGCCTAAATATTCACCAGGCTTCCCTTGACAATAACTTACGTTTCATATCGCCACCCCTTGCAGGCTTGCGGACAATCTCTATCCCGCTACAGGTAAAGCTGTTTTAATTGCCTGAATGTTTTTGAGCAAAATGCCGGGAGGCCATAGAGACATTAAATGACTCTGCTGTTCTGGCATCCGAAAGATGCCTCAGAATTCTTGTTTTTAGACTATTAGAACTACAGCCAACGTATTACAGAGAACAGCTTGTATAAGTTATCAGATATATTATATTGTGCGTATTACAATTGATATAGGAGGATATCTTAAAGCTGTCCCCTGTTGAAGTGGCCACAATTTCTTTGGTAGGTCGCATAAAATTGCACGTTAAACACCTACCTACCTACCACAACAATAGGAGCCTTTTACTGTTAGCCAATTTTTATTGTTTAAATTGTTATTACTATCTGATAAGTAAAGGCTAGGGGATAACAGATTACCTAAGGTGGGAGCCTTTCTAGAAACAAATTTAACATCATTTTTTATCACATCTCGCATATTAGATTGTATTCACAAAACAGGGAGATTATTTTTAATGATTTTAATAATCTCATGATATTGCGGACTATATGGAGTAGAAAATGTGACATTAATAGGATTCAGAGAAGTGCTGTTTTTTTGTGTTTTTAAAAGGGTGTCTCTGGGGATTTGTGCCACTCTGGTAACTGCATTATCAAGTTGTCTATGTGTATAGCCCCTAGACCGTAACCTCTTCACCACCTTTCCTGAATGCTCCAAAAAAATTATTTCTGTAGAAGAATTCCTTTTTAGGCATATCAGTTTGCCAAACGAGATATTATTAATAATATGGCATGGATGTGAAGAATCCGCCTTAAGGATGGAATTTTTAGCTGTATTTTTTCTATATGGTGACACTACTATTTCCTGGTCAACAATACCCACTAAGGACACATCCAAAAAATGTACTGTACTACGGTCCCAGAACCAAGTGAACCTCAAGTTGAACTCATTGTTGTTGAGATAATCTAATTTTGTTGCCGACGACCCATCCCCTTCCAACACCAGGAGGAGATCATCAATATATCTCCCATATCACCTGATGTGGGAGGAGAAGGGGCAGTCGAGCGAAAATATAAAAATATCCTCCCATATGCACATGAAAATATTAGCCAGAGCTGGTGAGCATTTAGCACCCATTGAAGTGCCTTGTTTCTGCACGTAGTATTTGCTATCAAAAGAAAAAATAATTGTTATGCAGCAAATATTCTACACTCAAGATTATAAATTCATTGATGGCAGGAGAGTATTTACTGTACTTTTTTAGAAATTGACCCAAAAATAATTAGCATTTTATCATGTGGAATGGAGGGATAAAGTCCCACCACATCACAAGAAAGCCAAGAAAAATCATTATGCCAGGGGACTTTGGTCGTGATGGAAACGAGACTTTTAGTATCCTTGATATAACCAGGAATTGCTAAAGCCATGGGTTGGAGAAGGGTATCCACCCAATCTCCTAAATTTTCTGTGAGGGACCCAATGCCACTAACTATTGGACGTAAAGAGGGAGGGAAAATCTCTTTGTGTATTTTGGGGAGGACGTGTAGGATGGGTATAGTTGGATACTGTACAAAGAGCTTCTCCGCTAACTTCTCAGAAATTGCTCCCATATAAACCCCTTGGTCCAATCAACTTTTCTATTTAATTTGAATCTCTCTAGTAGGGTTGGACCGAATTTCTAGATAGGTGTTTGTATCCTTAAGCAAATTTTGATTCAAGATTTTATATAAACCTGCATTGATAAGAACCAACCCTCCCCCTTTATCTACTTGTCTAATCAAGAGGTACAGATAAAAAAAAAAACTATAATCACCTCAGATTAACAACGTACCTTAACCATATATCATTACTGTTGGGGTATAAGGGTATAAAAAACTAAAATAACAATTCCACAAGTATAAAATGTCATTTGTCAACACAGGGTATATACCTTCATAAAAAGTCAATCATAAACCACGTACATATCACAGATGGTTTTGTACATGATACACTCATGATTCTGAAGTCCTCTTGGTAGTTAAAGACTCTTCAAAAAAACACTTGGAATCAGCGTAGGTCTACAATAGGCAATAAACCCAATGGAACAAAGATAACCTAATATCATCCTATCCTAGGAGGAGCCCTTGTCCCGAAAGAGATTACCCCGCCTCTCGGTGGCTCACCCTAAAGCAATGTCAATACACTACAAAGAAGGTGAAAAACTAGTAAGTCCTGACGTGTTTCCCTAATAGTTGGTTCTTCAGGGGACACCGAGATGATAACTACCACAATCTGTGGTGATGGTGGATGGTAGCCCCAGATATTCAGGTGATGATACGATAAGACTACAAAGAGTGATCATGTCTCACTCAATATATCCTGTATTTATATACATAGCGCCTTCCCACCTATGAAATACCCAGCCAATTATGATACACCGTATAAATTAACAAATAGGATCACATGAAATAACGGTTTGCACCTAGATAAACCGAAAGTGCATACCTGAGGCCCGTACATTCTACCATTACATTGGACTTCCAGATCTGAATAGACATCTGACGCGCATGCACGTAATGGGGCTAGAGCATCTCCATGCTTTCCTCTATAAACGTCAATTAGAAGGGAAGCATATAAATCCACCGGTAGGAATATAGGTGCTGAAGAAGTGAGGATTCTAAAATGTTTGTGTGGTAAATTCTACAGAAGTGAGTTGTGGCCAGGAGAAGTCATCATGGTGGTCTGGGCCAGATTGAGAAAAAAAGGAAAGTGAATGACTCCAATCAGAGGGAAAATCTCCTGTGAGTCACTGAATGTAACTGCATTGTAATCCCTTATGTCTACAGAGCATCTACATACAACTAGTTTCTACCACTATATGGTCACTGTATGGTGGGGGTATATGTCTGCAGAGCCTGTGTGCACTGGTTATCTACCACTATATGTTGAATGTATGGCAGTCATATATGTCTGAAGTGCCTGTATGCAACTGAAAATCACATGTGGTGGTTTCAATTGGTCATGGTCTGGCAGTATTCTTTGATCCTTAAGTAGTGATATTATTGGGTCTTGGTTTTGTAGGATGTTTTTTTTTTGGAACTGATTTGTATGGTATATTTGCTCCATGTATAGGTGTGTTATTTGGTGACTGTTATTTACAAGGTAATACACTGTCATACATAGCTGAGCGCAGGGACGCAATGAGAAATTTTGGGGCCGCATACAGCGGGAGAGTCTGGGCCTCCCCCCACACTGTCCCCGGCCCCCTCCCGGCTCCCTCTCCCGGGTTTACTTACATATAGGGCCTCACAGGTGACATCTTGTCTGATGAGTTGTTCACTTTCCCTTTTCTTCTCCATTATGTCCAGACCGCCATGATGACTCCTCCCGTCTACCACTCATCCCTGCAGAATTTACAACACAAACACCTAAGACTCCTCACTTTTTTTTTTATAATTTTCCCAGCTGAGTGCCACCTCCCACCATGTACAAACTCCCCATCTATAATGGCCAAAATGGTAATAATTATCCTCTGGTAATTATGGGCCCCCCAGTAGGTAGGCAGGTAGATTCAGGGCCCCCCAGTCAGGATGTAGGTACAATGTGGCCACTGGGCAGTAGTTAGGTAGCTTGGGGTCCCCGGGCGGTAGCTAGGTAGCTTGGGGCCCCTGCGCAGTAGCTAGGTAGCTTAGGGCCCTTGGGCGGTAGCTAGGTAGCTTGGGGCCCCTGGGCATTAGCTAGGTAACTTGGGGCCCACGGGTGGTAGCTTGGGCTCCCAGGTGGTAGCTAGGTAGCTTGGGGCCCCCGGGTGGCAGCTTTGGGCCCTGTGTAGGTAGCTTAGGGCCCCTGGGCGGTAGCTAGTTAGTTAGGTAGAATAGGAGCCCCTTGTAGCTTAGGGCCCTCCTGTAGGCAGAATAGGCCCCCTTGTAGTTTAGGGGCCCACTATAGGCAGAATAGGGCCCCTCCTGTAGGCAGAATAGGGCCCTCCTGCAAAATAGGGCCCCCTGCAGAATAGGGCCCCTGCTCTAGGCAGAATAAACCCCTGAAGAATAGGGCCCCCCTGTAGTTTAGGGCCCTCCCTGTAGCCAGAATAAGGCCACATTTGCAGAATAGGCCCCCCATAGGCAGAATAAGGCCCCCTCCCAAGTAACTAATTACTCACCTTGCTGCGCTGCCCGGCGTATCCGTCTGCTTTTGCTGCTTTAGGCTTGGGGCCTAGGACAGGAAGTTCGTCAGGTATTGCGATGACGTCACTTGAATTGCGCCGCCTGCACAGCGATGTACGGCAGGGGCAGGGAGCGCATAGCTCTCCCTGCTCTGCCATTCATCTTAATTGTATGTGCTTCGCAAGGACGTGCATACACTTAAGATCACCTCTGTGAATCAAGGAGCCGGTACCTCCCGGCGGCGGGACCCCCCCTTGCCAAATAGACCGGTCGGGCCCCGTACGGCAGTATTGGTTGTACTGCCCTAATGGCGGCCCATGCTGAGTGCTAATATGGCCAGGTAGGCCATCAATAGTTGATCAGTCAGATGCTAAAACTCTGCAACCACACAGATCAGCTGTACCAAAGTGGCACAGGCTGCACAGGGAGGTGCAATATTGTGATGCAGCGCTGTAGAGTGGTATAATTAACTGTGAATGAAGGCTGCGCTGCAGTACCCTGAGCCAGAACACAGGAGATGTGATGCGCTTCAGCTTCACTTCCCTTTTTTTTTTTAATCATAATTTTTATTCAAATTTTCAAATATATACAGAATTGGGCACAGGAGGAATAAGGCAGCATCAGTAAAAACAACCCAAACATAGTAATCAGCATAAGAAAAAAAAGGTAAATCATTAACAGGAAGAGATATCAGTCACAAAAAAGATCACTTTAACCTATAAAAAGACAATAAGTCAACACAATTTTGAGGTAAAGTGAGACTCTATCATGGAAAATCATGATGCTACCCCAAATGGGGAAAAAAAAATTAAAAACAAAAAAAAAAACCAAAACTATAAATTGGCACTTGGGTATATTAATACAAAAAATACACAAAATCCGGGGCGGGGGTTATTAGCTTCACTTCCCTTTTGTGCTACTACCGGAAGGGGTGCTGACACTGAACACCCAACTGATCCTAAATTGATGGCCTTCCAGGATAGGTCATCGGTTTAAATTTCTATGGAGAATCTCTTTAAGTTTGTTTCCATTTGAAAAGGTTCATCTTTTTTCTGTTGAGAAGGAAATACTTCCTCAGTTGTAACTTATTTTAGTAAATATTCAGGTCGGTCCACGACTTTTTCCAAATTTTAACTTTTGGGACATTGACTGTTTGAGTTTGACATCCCTGCTATAGATCAACTCTGTAGGGTAACAGTGTGAACTCGAAGGACCTACCTGTGCCTCCTCTATTAGGTTCCTAAATCATCGGATAGTGCCACCCTTAAACGTGTTAATAAAACTGTGTTTTTTGTCCACTGCGTCTCAAAAGCTGCTGAAAAAAACGGCCTTTTTTGCAGCGATTTGGGTTTTTTGCGCGTTTTTTGCTTGTCTTCAAGTCTGTTTTTTAATGTATGCCTAAATTAAGTTACAATACAATTACTTACAAGGCATCTAATCAAACATATCTTAAATACAAAGGCTTTTACAAATGTGGTTCCAACCCTTGTAGGGTGTGTGGGTTTGTGATCCCTGGAAAGGTGTTTTATAATAGTCAACAAACAAAATCTTTTACTATCCGTAGTTACATTAATTGTAATTCACACCATGTTGTGTACCTATCCATTTGCATTGAATGCAATCTTCGGTACGTTGGGAGTACTACCCGGTGATTAAAAACCCGTATCCTTGAACACCTCAATGACATCACTAATACTTCCGTACGCAATAGGTCCCAACTTTCCAACCATTTTCGGGACGTACATGCCGGAAATTTCAGTAAATTACGAATTATGGGTATTGAAAGGGTGATCAAATCCACACGGGAGGGGGAGGGGGGACCTGGGAAATATGCTACATGATAGGGAGGCCTGTAGGATTATCGCTCTTGATACTGCAGTCCCTTCGGGGTTAAATCTTAAAAGAGAGTGGATGTTCCATTACTAGAAGCTACATTATGATGTCATTATTCATTATTTTTCATCATTTTTTGTCATTTTTTGTATTTTTGCATAGGTTGTCCTGAGATTGTGTCATAGATTGCAGATGTGGGGACTAATCTGGGACTTTCATTTATTGTCTCTGGGGTATGTGGTGGAGTATTTGTGCTATATTCTTTTCATCCTGTTGTTGTCATTATCATTTCATATATTTGTTGCTTTTGAGGGTTTTCATCCAGTATTTTATATTGTTAGGTGTTTACCTGCTCCTGAACGCTAGTTCATGTCTGGAGCTGCGGCATCAGCGAGACTGGCACTGGGATTTCCCTGGGTTTCGCCTTGGCTGATGCGGCGTTTCCATCTGTTAGCTGTTACCTGGGTTACGGTCTCGTCACTTCCTGGAGACGGCGCTTGGTTTGCAGGCGGGCTGTACTGGCTCGCTTGCATCCGGCGGCATCCCGGAAGTTGACACACCGGTGCCCGAGTGGGACGAGCAGTTGGAAACAGGTGAGCTCACTTTTATACGGTGGTTTTATTTTGCTATATATACCAACACGGTTGTGTCAGTAGTATGACATGACTAAGGGTGTGTTATACACCTGAAACGCGTCGGCGTTACCATTGTGGGTTGTTTGCTATGCTCAGTTGGGCTTCCTGGTTTTTATCCAGCTTGCAATAAAGGATCTTGGTTTTAATTTTCTACGGTACCGCGGTATCATCTTCTTTATATTCATTGGATTATATACGGGCTGCTCTGACCGGGATACCCGCGGAGGCCATCAACTTATGGGGTAAGCTGGTCCATCGGACTGTTTTGATGCCTAAATTAAGCCATTGGATGTAACTCCACCTTACAAAAAGGAATGTAAAGCACATTATTGCACTTATATGTAATCGTGTAGTTGTTTTACAGATTGTGGCGCTTGTAAAATTACCTCACTTTTGTCGGCAAAAATACTTTTTTTATGGATTTTGGTCCTAAAGTCAATTTTTTTTAATGGATTTTGGCACTATTAAAGTTATCTCGCTTTTGTCACTAAAAATAAGTTTTTTTTTTACAGATTTTAGCACTAAAATATGTTTTTTTTTTTCAAATTTGGGCACTACAATACTTTTTTTTACGTATTTTGCAGCTATTAAAGTAATCTCGTTTTTGTTGCTAAAATACGTTTTTGTACGGATTTTGTCGCTAAAATACATTTTTTACAAAATTTGCAGCTTATAAAGTTAACTCACTTTTGTCGCAAAAAAAACGTTCTTTGTCTCTACTGATGTTGGCGCTATTGATGTTATCTCGCTTTTGCTGCTAAAAATCCAGCTTTTTATGGATTTTGGCGCTAATAAATTTATCTCCAAAATCTGTAAAAAAAGGATTTTTAGCGACAAAAGCAAGATGACGTTATTAGCAAAAAAATCCGTAAAAATTCGGATTTTAGTGCCAAAAAAGTAAGAAAAGCGTAATTTTGCCAACAAAAGAGAGACAAATTTATTACAGTCCAAATCCGTAAAAAAAGTATTTGTGCCAAAATTGGTAAAAAAAAAAAAAATTAGGCGACAAAAGTGAGATCAATTTGCCAAAATCCGTAAAAAAAAAAATTTTTGCGTCAAAATCTGTAAAAAACCTTATTTTAATGCCAAAATTCATAAAAAACGTATTTTAGTGCAAAAATCCGTAAACAAATGTATTTTAAACGACAAAAGCGAGATCACTTTATTAACGTCGAAATCTGTAAAAAACTTATTTTTGCCCCAAAATCTGTAAAAACTTATTTTTAGTGACAGAAGACAGATAAATTTAATAGGGATAAAATTTGTTTAAAAAAAATCACATTTTTAGCGTCACCAGTGAAAGAACGTTATTAGTAGCAAAATCTTCCAAGAAAATGATTTTAGCGCCAAAAAGCTTAGAAAAACGGATTCTGGTGCCAAAATTCATTAAAAAATGTATTTTTAGCGTCAGTCGAGATAACTTTATTAGCGGCAAAATCTTCCAAGAAAAGGATTTTAGCACCGAAATCCG
>JAODAL010055558.1:0-23873 GCA_025379985.1 Phyllomedusa bahiana
CCCCAAATGTTTTTCAGTGTGATATTGTATTCATCAAGTCTTCAAGCAGTGATACAATTACATTTAGTGCAAAAATGATTTTTAGTTGAGATGCAGAATCGAGACTTTTTGCGACTTTTCGGTTATAGTTTAACCTCAATCATGCACGTCACAGTCAGAGGGATCTGCATAATAGCTAATGCACCAATAAGTAGCCTAGTGGGCTGATAGTGGGCACAGTATGGCATAGTTCTTGGCATATTGCTTGTTGGACACAAGTAGTATAGAGGACCCGAGTAGGTAGCAATATGGTTGAATAGGTGATGTGCCAGAAGGAGGCATTGGTAGTCAGTGTATGCAGCAGGTCCAGATTGCTGCTTATTGGTGCATTAATTATTATGCAGATTCCAGGCACTAGCAATAACATTTTCTTCTTTTTCATATTTTGACAAGCAATGTGTGAGATGGGGCGAGATGTCCGAAAATTGACGGTGCTACGTCAGTTTTTAGGCGCATTAAATAAGTGTAAACTGCGCCAGAAAGTCCGACCATATCAAAAATCTGGCGTCAGGTGTACCTTGCATAGTAAACATAATGCGCCTAAAAATTATGCGCTGTGCGCCTCCATAGCGAAATGCGCCTATTGAGGCAGATAACATATCATTACAAGTGTATTTGTGTTAGGCGCATTTCACATTTTACAATAGGCGCATTAAAAGTATGTGTTAGGCGCATTTCATATACTTGTAATGATAAGCTATGCGCCTCTGTACGCGATGTGCCTCGATAGTGGCAGTAAATACTCTAACAATGAAATGTTTTGTGCCGAGATTATCACAACTCGTGGCACATAGCATATCATTAGAAGCATATGTAATGCTCCTATCTAGGCACATTTTGCACGGAGGCACATAGCTTATCATTACAAGTATATGAGATGCGCTTAACACATACTTGTAATGCGTCTAACACATATACACTTGTAATGATGTGCTATGCGCCTCAATAAGCACACTTCGTTATGGAGGCTCACAGCGCATCATTTTTAGGCGCTTTACAATGTGTCGTTCCCGGCATATAATTTTCCTAGTTTTGGTGCACGACAGTTCATTTACATCCAAAATATGGCATCAAAAGCAGTTTTAGCGCAATATAGACCAAACAACTGGCGTTGGCGTGTTGGGAAAAGTCCCCCTAAGTGTTTTTTTTTTATATCTTTTTTTTAAAGTTCTCTATGTACATGACTTTCTGTTTTTTCTCTCTAACTTTCCCTCTTTCAGATCAGATAGCACATCAGAGTGGATTGCTTGACTGGTTCTCTTCCAGGCTACTAAGGGTCGAAGAGAAGTAAGCGTTTTAATAGGGCCTGACAAATGTGGTGCCAATATTCAAAAAGGGGTCAAAAAAGTGATCCTGGAAACTATAGGCTGGTAAGTTTTACCTCTGTTGTGGGTAAAATGTTTGAAGGTTTTCTAAGAGATGCTATCCCGGAGTATCTCACTGAAAATAAATGTATACCTGTTCCAGCATGGGTTTATGAAGGTCCTGTCAAGCTAATCTCATCAGTTTCTTTGAGGAAGTTAGTTCTAGACTAGATTGGGGTCAGGCATTGGATGTCTTATATCTGGATTTAAAACTAGGCAAAAAGAGACATGAACTGCACATCCTCACACTATACATTGATCTGCTTCTGAGCAACAATTTACAAAAATGAACTTGAGGTTCTTAATATATTTTTTGATCAAATAATATAAGCACACTTGACATTTCACGGTGACCTCTTTAAAGTGGGTCCTTACACTAATGGGAGTAGCACTGCATAGTGCCCACCGCCGCAGCAACAGCCACAAGAGTGAGGGGAACAACCCATTGGTCGAACAACCCCACTGTTGCCAGACCTAGCCCCCAGCTCTGGGTCGCGCCAACACACAGACATAGCATCATCACAACAATGGCCACCACATAGCACCACCACCAAAAAAGTAAAGGATCACTACCGCTTACCTTTTCACGGATTCCCTGCTAACAGTCTGAATATATCTAGATTTTTCTAAAGCATTTGATACTGTGCCACATTAAATGTTGGTAAGTAAAATGAGAATGCTTGGACTGGGGGAAAATGTTTGTAAGTGGGTAACTGGCTCAGTGAAAACAAAGGGTGGTGATTAATGGTACATACTTAGACTGGATCCCTGTTACCAGTGGGGACCACAGGGCTCAGTATTGGGCCCTATTCTCTTTATATGTTCATTAACCTCTTCCTGACGGAGCCTTTTTTTTTGTCACACTCGTTTTTCCCTCCCTGCCTTCCCAGAGCCATAACTTTTTTATTTTACATCAATGTAGACAAAAAAGGGCTTTTATTTTGCAGGACAAGATATACTTTCTAACGATGTTATTAATATTACCATAGAATATACTGGGAAACCTAAAAAAAATTCTAAGTAGGGCAAAATGTGAAAAAAAATGTACTTGCACCATGTTTGCGGGTGTTTTTTTTTTACGGCATTTAATCTTCGGTAAAAATGATGTGTTATCTGTATTCTACATGTTGATATGCATCCACCAATACCCAGGGCCGTCTTAACACAATCATGGGCCCCCGGGCAGAGCTGTGCACTGGGCCCCCGAAACACCACAAGCACTTTGGGTGGGTTCACAGTACGATATTACATTGGTTCAAGGTATCCTTTGGGCTACCATGAGAAAAAAGTTACTGCAGCAGATACCATTGGGGATAATAACTATGCTATTAAGTCCCGTAAAATAAGGGTATGCACTGAGAAATAGAGCAGAATGTATCCCACACAGGGCTACACCTGCTCTATTATTCCCTATGATTCTGTCGCAGTATCTCCCGGGGTACTTCTTTTCACAATACCCTGACAGATACCTCAGGCATGTCCAATATCATATTTTGAACCCATCCTTACAGGAACAATTATTGAAAGCAAACTTATAACAGTTCCATGTGGACAGCCATCTTAAAGGAGTCGTCTCACTACAAGGATTGCATTTTATGTTAAAGATCTTGCAAAAATAAGTCACTTTGCAATATGTGTCCATTAATAGTATCCTTCCTATTCCTAGATATCCCCTCTTGTATGGGCTGCATCAGCTCCTCAGGTCACCATAGCTACAGACCTGTGTGATCTCTCCTGATAGGCTGCCAGCACTGGTCACTATAGCTACAGACCTGTGTGATCTCTCCTGATAGGCTGCCAGCACTGTTCGCTATAGCTACAGACCTGTGTGATCTCTCCTGATAGGCTGCCAGCACTGGTCACTATAGCTACAGACCTGTGTGATCTATCCTGATAGGCTGCCAGTGCTGGTTGCTGTAGCTACAGATCTGTGTGATCTTTCCTGATAGGCTGAAAGAACTGGTCACTAAGACTGCAGACCTGTGTGATCTCTCCTGATTGGCTGCCAGCACTGGTTGCTATAGCTACATACCTGTGTGATCTCTCCTGATAGGCTGCCAGCACTGGTCACTAGAGCTACAGACCTGTGTGATCTATCCTGATAGGCTGCCAGTGCTGGTTGCTGTAGCTACAGATCTGTGTGATCTTTCCTGATAGGCTGAAAGCACTGGTCACTATAACTACAGACCTGTGTGATCTCTCCTGATTGGCTGCCAGCACTGGTTGCTATAGCTACAGACCTGACTTCTACTGCAGCCTAGTGGAAGCCACTAAACACGCCCATGAATTCAAAGTGAAACCAAGAAAACAGGACTGAGGTAAGAGGAATCAATGTAGTGAGACAACCCCTTTAAGCGCCAGGTCACACGGCCGCTCATATAAAATAGTTACGGTATGTATAATTTGTCTTTTTTTAATCTAGACTTTGAAAACTCTTTCTCGTTGAAATTGTGTTTTGTCATGTATAATGGCGACCTCCTGTTTTCCCTTTACCTCCTTGTTTTTGGTGGTTGTCATTACTGAAGTCCCTGATTGGGTTCAGCAGTCAAGGTGCCATTGCTGACTTCACCACTCAGAGCCATTTACTTTAAAGTGGTGAAGTCCGACAATGGCACCTTGACTGCGGAACCCAATCAGGGACTTCAGAAATGACTACCACCAAAAACAAGGAGGTAAACAGAAGACCTTTATAAATACGTATATTATAGGAGTGGCTGTGTGTCCTGGGGGTTTAGGGTGGCCAAACACATGAAACTGTTATGTTATTGATACTCCTGTAAGTGTGTATATAATTCCCCAGCTGAGCCGGTGTTCACACAGATGACTGTCCCCTCTTGTCTCATTTGTTGTTTATTGTAAACTTTCTCCTTTCTGCATATATTGATTTATATGCAGTGTGTGTATATAATATAATATAATTATAATATATATATATAATATATATATAATATTATATATATAAAATATATAATATATATATATATATATACTATATAATATATATACACACACACACACACACACACATATATATACACAGCTCTACAGTGCTCCCGGAATGTGCAGCGTCCAGCTCCCTGCAACGATCCAGAGCAGACCTGGACACTCCCGAAGCACAGTTAGAGCTATGTGTGTGTATATATATATATATATAAATATATAATATATATAAATATATATATATATTATATATATATAAGAAAATAGCAGCACTATCAAAAAAGACTTAGCGGGGTGCCAGCAACAGCCAAAGTCCGGATACAAAGACTTCCCTTAGTAGATAAACTCAGAAAAATATTGCAGCACACCTAAGGTAAAGGTGAAAAAAACGTGAAGTTTTATTCCCACATTACAACGACGTTTCGGCTCCCTCACAGAGCCATCTTCAAGCAATACAATAGTGAAAAACAAGTGTATAAATAGCAAAAAACAATCATATACAATTAAATACAAATATCCAAAATACAACCATCCCAAATTCAAAAAATGCAATCAATACATAGTGTATTAAAAACTGTGTTAAGAGGCAATAATAAAATCTAACATTGCCATTATAAGTGTAAAATTATTATCATAACAAATAAAAAAGTGTTAATAAGGGGGAGGAAGCAACAATCGCTTACCAAACATCATAGAAAACAGCTGCGTCAGATGATTAACAACCGACAAATAACTCGGCGTTCTCAAACTACCATTGCGCAAGTCCATGAACTCATAGAAAAACTACAAAGCTGCAAAGCGCAGATCCGGAAATAAGAAAAAACTACAAACTAAAATCCTAAATGCGCATGCTCCAAGCAAAGAAGCGTCCCTAACAACCAACTTGCCACAGAATGCCGGCGAACAAGCAGCGAACCGCAAAGCGACTCACTGCTAGTAATCCATAAACTGTGCACTTTTAAAGAAGCGTCCTTAACAACCATGCTGCCATAAAATGCCGGCGAACAGGCAGCGAACCGCAAAAGCGGCCCACTGCCAGTAAGCCAAAAACATCATCAGGCACTTTTAAAGAACATATTCGGTACTCAACGATGGGGTATTGATCAAACCTCCTCGACATATATGATGAAGAGGAAATTGTCCAAAAAGCTCGACATGTGATTCACCCAAAGTATGGAGAACTCACATATCAGCAAACCCCCATCAAACATACCTAGTTCACATAGGTGACTCCACACCTTTCATAATAAAGATAATCATAAATAAGGTAAATAATAATAAAAAGTAAAAAATAAATAAAAAATGAATAAAATGAAGAATAAAACAAAAAATAAAACAAAGAAACTTTACATAAATGAATACATGAACTCCCAGATCAGCACAAAAAAATCTCTCTTTACACAATACATATATTTATTAAAAAAATCACAGCTAACAACAATAGACGAAAGCAAGCGTTGTGACTTCCAATTCCCCAAAAAACGTTCATGAGTTCAAAAAGTGTTCTATCTGAAAAAACAAAACATACACAATAAATAAAAATGTATAATCAAATTTTACAAAAAAAGAAAAAGAAACATAATAGGCAAGAAGGTTATTTAACCATGCGTGATGTTATTTTATAATCAACATTAAGACCCTTCGGTCTAAGATCCTCAGTATTATAAATCCATTCTAACTCTCTCTTTTTTAACAATGTCAACCGATCTCCACCACGTAAGGGGAGTGGATAATGAATCAACTACCATACATTTTATGTCCAACTCACTATGGCCCGCCTCAACACAGTGTTTGGAAACTGGCAAATCCATTCTCTTTCGACGTATCGTATACCTATGATTGTTTAACCGTGTTTTAAGGTCACATGTCGTCTCACCCACATAAATCAAATTACATGGGCACCATAAAATATATACTACCCACTCAGAAATGCATGAAAGGTAAAATTTGATTTTAAAGCTCACCTTAGTGAGCGGATGTACAAAAAACTCCCCTTTAACAATTAGTTTACAATTTACACAATTCAAACAAGGAAAAGAACCATGTTTTAAATGCCCCAAAGTTAATTGTCGAGATCTAGGCCCCGGAAAAAAAAATTTTACAAGTCGATCTTTCAAATTTTTTGATCTTTTATAAGACATAAGGGGATACGATTGAAACTCAGCAATATTAGAAAAACTATTGCGGAGAACATGCCAATGTTTTTTAACAACATCAGAGATCTCAGGACTCAGATCATTAAACGTGGAGACAAAAGCAATACGTGGACAACTAGAACGTGTACTAATATGATTACGAGCCTCCTCACAAGACAAACCATTAATTTTACTCACATGCCTAGAACCAACAACTGTTTTGGATAACCACGTTCTACAAATTTTTTAGACATATTACATACAGTAGTCTGCCAAGATTCATCCGAATTAACAATTCGACGTGCTCTCAATAATTGGCTGTAAGGCAAAGATTTACGCATTTTTGGAGGATGATGACTACTAAAATGCAGTAATGTATTTCTGTCAGTTACTTTAACATGTAAATCAGAACCTAATTTATCTCCCATAACTGAAATTTTTGTATCAAGAAATGTAACACTTTCCCTGGAATAAGATAAAGTGAATTGTATGTCACTGTCAATGCTATTCAAAAAATCCCTAAACTCCAATAGCTCAGATTCAGTTCCAACCCATATAAGAAACACATCGTCTATGTATCTCCACCACCTAAGAACATTTACAAAGTGAGGAGATACATAGACATAATTCTCTTCAAACATAGACATGAAAATATTTGCGTAATTAGGAGCAACATTGGTGCCCATCGCAGTTCCTTTTAGCTGTAAATAAAATTTGCCAGAAAACATAAAATAATTACTTGTAAGTACTAATGAAAGTGAAGACAGCACAAACTCTTTGGCTATATCAGAAAAATCTGAGTTCCGTAGAACCTGCATAACAGCATAGAGACCTTTTTCATGACTAATTGATGTATATAAACTGACAACATCAAATGATGCCAGCAATACATCACTAGGGACAGTAATAGTGCCCAGCTTATTCAGAAAATCACTAGTATCTTGAATATACGAAGAAGAATTAACAACAAACTGTCTCAAAATCTTATCAAGAAAAATAGACACTTGACTAGATAAAGAATTCCTACCGGACACAATAGGTCTACCGGGGGGGTTAGTTAAAGATTTATGGATCTTTGGCAAAAAATATATAATAGGAGTGACAGGATATTTCACAAACAAGAATTCTTTCAACTTAACATCAATAATACCATTAGAGAATGCTCCATTAATAATATCCTCAAACTTCCTGTTAAATTCAATCTTGGGATCACCTGACAACATTCTGTATGCTTCAAAGCTACAGCATAAATATGAGCCATATCCATAACAACTGTTGCCCCACCTTTATCCGCGGTTGTTATGGATATGGATCAATATTTAGCTGAAGCTGAGCGTCAGCTCGCTGATTGTAGAACATATATAATGTTGTCAGGTGATCCCAAGATTGAATTTAACAGGAAGTTTGAGGATATTATTAATGGAGCATTCTCTAATGGCATTATTGATGTTAAGTTGAAAGAATTCTTGTTTGTGAAATATCCTGTCACTCCTATTATATATTTTTTGCCAAAGATCCATAAATCTTTAACTAACCCCCCCCGGTAGACCTATTGTGTCTGGTAGGAATTCTTTATCTAGTCAAGTGTCTATTTTTCTTGATAAGATTTTGAGACAGTTTGTTGTTAATTCTTCTTCGTATATTCAAGATACTAGTGATTTTCTGAATAAGCTGGGCACTATTACTGTCCCTAGTGATGTATTGCTGGCATCATTTGATGTTGTCAGTTTATATACATCAATTAGTCATGAAAAAGGTCTCTATGCTGTTATGCAGGTTCTACGGAACTCAGATTTTTCTGATATAGCCAAAGAGTTTGTACTGTCTTCACTTTCATTAGTACTTACAAGTAATTATTTTATGTTTTCTGGCAAATTTTATTTACAGCTAAAAGGAACTGCGATGGGCACCAATGTTGCTCCTAATTATGCAAATATTTTCATGTCTATGTTTGAAGAGAATTATGTCTATGTATCTCCTCACTTTGTAAATGTTCTTAGGTGGTGGAGATACATAGACGATGTGTTTCTTATATGGGTTGGAGATGAATCTGAGCTATTGGAGTTTAGGGATTTTTTGAATAGCATTGATAGTGACATACAATTTACTTTATTTTATTCCAGGGAAAGTGTTACATTTCTTGATACAAAAATTTCAGTTATGGGAGATAAATTAGGTTCTGATTTACATGTTAAAGTAACTGACAGAAATACATTACTGCATTTTAGTAGTCATCATCCTCCAAAAATGCGTAAATCTTTGCCTTACAGCCAATTATTGAGAGCACGTCGAATTGTTAATTCGGATGAATCTTGGCAGACTACTGTATGTAATATGTCTAAAAAATTTGTAGAACGTGGTTATCCAAAACAGTTGGTTTCTAGGCATGTGAGTAAAATTAATGGTTTGTCTTGTGAGGAGGCTCGTAATAGTATTAGTACACGTTCTAGTTGTCCACGTATTGCTTTTGTCTCCACGTTTAATGATTTCAGTCCTGAGATCTCTGATGTTGTCAAAAAACATTGGCATGTTCTCCGCAATAGTTTTTCTAATATTGCTGAGTTTCAATCGTATCCCCTTATGTCTTATAAAAGATCAAAAAATTTGAAAGATCGACTTGTAAAAAAATTTTTTTCCGGGGCCTAGATCTCGACAATTAACTTTGGGGCATTTAAAACATGGTTCTTTCCCTTGCTTGAATTGTGTAAATTGTAAACTAATGGTTAAAGGGGAGTTTTTGTACATCCGCTCACTAATGTGAGCTTTAAAATCAAATTTTACCTTTCATGCATTTCTGAGTGGGTAGTATAATATTTTTATGGTGCTCATGTCATTTGATTTATGTGGGTGAGACGACATGTGACCTTAAAACAAGGTTAAATAATCATAGGTATACGATACGACGAAAGAGAATGGATTTGCCAGTTTCCAAACACTGTGTTGAGGCGGGCCATAGTGAGTGGGACATAAAATGTATGGTAGTTGATCATATCCCACTCCCCTTACGTGGTGGAGATCGGTTGACATTGTTAAAAAAGAGAGAGTTAGAATGGATTTATAATACTGAGGCTCTTAGACCGAAGGGTCTTAATGTTGATTATAAAATAACATCACGCATGGTTAAATAACCTTCTTGCCTATTATGTTTCTATTTCTTTTTTGTAAAATTTGATTATACATTTTTATTATTGTGTATGTTTTTGTTTTTTCAGATAGAACACCTTTTTGAACTCATGAACGTTTTTTGGGGAATTGAAGTCACAACGCTTGCTTTCGTCTATTTGTTGTTAGCTGTGATTTTTTAATAAATATATGTATTGTGTAAAGAGAGATTTTTTTGTGTGCTGATCTGGAAGTTCATGTATTCATTTATGTAAAGTTTTATTTATTTATTTTGTGTTTTATTCTTCATTTTATTTTTTTATTTTTTTTATTTATTTATTTTTTTCTTTATTTATCATCATGTATATTATGAAAGGTGTGGAGTCACCTATGTGAACTAGGTATGTTTGATGGGGTTTGCTGATATGTGAGTTTCTCCATACTTTGGGTGAATCACATGTCGAGCTTTTTGGACAATTTCCTCTTCATCAATGTGTCGAGGAGTTTGATCAATACCCCATCGTTGATTACCGAATATGTTCTTTAAAAAGTGCTTGATTATGTTTTTGGCTTACTGGCAGTGGGCCGCTTTTGCGGTTCGCTGCCTGTTCGCCGGCATTTTATGGCAGCATGGTTGTTAATGACGCTTCTTTAAAAGTGCCCAGTTTATGGCTTACTAGCAGTGAGTCGCTTTGCGGTTCGCTGCTTGTTCGCCGGCATTCTGTGGCAAGTTGGTTGTTAGGGACGCTTCTTTACCTTGGAGCATGCGCATTTAGGATTCTAGTTTGTAGTTTTCTCTTATTTCCGGATCTGCGCTTTGCGGCTTTGTAGTTTTTTCTATGAGTTCATGGACTTCCGGACTTGCGCAATGGTAGTTTGAGAACGCCGAGTTATTTGTCGGTTGTAATCATCTAGACGCAGCGTTTTCTATGATGTTTGGTAAGCGATTGTTGCTTCCTCCCCCTTATTAACACTTTTTTATTGCTATGATAATAATTTTACACTTATAATGGCAATGTTAGATTTTATAATTGCCTCTTAACACAGTTTTTTTAAAACACTATGTATTGATTGCATTTTTTGAATTTGGGATGGTTGTATTTTGGATATTTGTACTTAATTGTATATGATTGTTTTTTGCTATTTATACACTTGTTTTTTCACTATTGTAATTGCTTGAAGACGGCTCTGTGAGGGAGCCGAAACATCGTTGTAACATGTGGGAATAAAACTTCACGTTTTTTCACCTTTACCTGAGGAGTGCTGCAATATTTTTCTGAGTTTAATATATATAAATATATATAATATATATAATATATATATAAAAATATATATAAACAAAACACACATGCATATAAATCATATATATGCAGAAAGGGGAAGTTTACAATGAACAACAAATGAGACAAGAGGGGACAGTCATCTGTTCAGTGTGGACACCGGCTCAGCTGGGGACTTCATTTGTATTCACTGATCCCCAGCTCTTATCAGTGAGGCTTGGAGGGTGGGGGGTTAAGATTAGCCTGAGTGCTCCGGGAGTGCCGAGGTCTGCTCTGGATGTGGCAGGGAGCTGGACGCTGCACATTCCGGGAGCACAGTACAGCTATGTATTTATCTAAGCAGCTGTCAGCGGCTACTTACGCTATTTGCCGCCTTCTCTGTCGTGGTCAGATTGAAGGAGCTCAGCTAAGCACAGAGCAGGGGTTGGCAGGGAGGATGGCTGCACTCTGGATCCTGCTTTTCTTCACTGCCGGGCTGTCCTGCCTGTGCTGTGTAGAGTGCAGGCAGCAGCCGCAGGACACAGCAATAGCAGAGGCCGCATCAGCACCCACACGGAGCATCGCTGAAGCCCAGTCCCTGCTCTGACTGCCGCGCTGCCCTGTCTGCGCTCAAAGAAGCGCGCAGGCACAGCGCAACAGGGGAGCATGGCAGTCGCTGGGTGTATTCACTGCCACTTAGCAGGGTAGGCAGCTGACCGACGGGGCCCCTGAGCGTAGAGGGCCCCCGGGCAAGTGCCTACCTGGCCCAATGGAAGAGACGCCCCTGCCAATACCACACATGTAGGGTTTCCATTATGTTTTGGTACTGTAAAAAAATTCCAAACATTTTCTATTTTTGACATTTGCATCGCAGCGCCATTTTCTGCGACCAATAACTTTTTTGTACTAACACCTACGAGCTTGAGTGAGGCAGTATTTTTTTGTGGACTGAAGTGTACTTTTTATTGATAGCAGTTTGGAATGCATACGTCTTTTTGATTAAATATATTCCAAATTTTAGGGGACATGAAATGACCAAAAAACCCCACAATTTTGGTGTTTGGAATTGTTTTTTTCTGCGGTGTTCATACGGAATAAATAATGTTATATTTTAATAGATTGGACTTTTTCAGATCTGGTGATACCAAATGTGTGTAACTTTCTTATTTTATTTCTTTTATTTGTAAAATGTCAAAAGGGGGTGATTTGAACTTTTAATATCTTTTTATTTTTTTTACACTTTAATACATTTTATTTTTTACTTTGACTTTGAGTCCCTCTAGGATTCTTCACCATCAGTGGGCGTGATCGTTTCTACATCCTAATGCATTGCATAGACAATGCATTAGGATGTACAAAGATGACAGTTTCCCCACTTCCTGCCTGGGGCCGGAAGTGAGGAAATCGAATAATAAATAAAAGGACTGGGTGGACTACAATACCCAGAAAGATAAGCAAGATTAGGGTTATTTGGTTTAGAGAAAAGATGGCTTTGGGGGGACATAATAAATATGTATAAATATATCAAAGGTCAATATTAGTAGCCAAGATCTATTTGTAGCCAGGACTGTATCTAGAACAAGGGGGCATCCTCTATGTCAAGAGGAAAGAAGGTTTCTACATAAATGTAGAAAGGAATTCTTTACTGTAAGAGCAGTGAGACTGTGGAACTCTCTTCCAGAGGAACTTGTCATGGTGAATTCACAGAGTTCAAAAAGGATCTGGATACATTTCTAGATGTAATAATATAACAAGTTATAGTGACCAGAATACTGGGGAAGGGTCTGGATACATTTCTAGATGTAATAATATAACAAGTTATAGTGACCGGGATTCTGGAGATGGGTCTGAATACATTTCTAGAAGTAATAATATAACAAGTTATAGTGACCAGAATCCTGGGGAAGGGTCTGGATAAATTTCTAGATGTAATAATATAACAAGTTATAGTGACCGGGATTCTGGAGATGGGTCTGAATACATTTCCAGATGTAATAATATAACAAGTTATAGTGACCAGGATTCTGGAGAAGGGTCTGGATACATTTCTAGATGTAATAATATCACAGGTTATCGTGACCAGGTTTCTGGAGGAGGGTCTGGAGACATTTCTAGATGTAATAATATCACGTTATAGTGACCAGGATTCTGGAGAAGGGTCTGGATACATTTCTAGATGTAATAATATAACAAGTGATAGTGACCAGGATTCTGAAGAGGGGATGTTGATCCAGGGATTTATTCTAATTGCCAGATTGGAGACAATTGGCTTCTACCTCATGAGGGTTTTTGCCCTCCTCTGGATCAACACTTTAGCACAATAGCCTGAACTGGATGGATGTCTGTTTTTCAGCCTTACAAACTATGTAACTATGTTAAATGTAATGAAAGATAACCTCCCCCTCCCCCAGTGCAGGGTTCAACCTGATTAGTGGGGTCCAATCTCAGAGACCCTTGTTAATCCTGAGAACATAGGGACAGTATTGCTAGTCTCTTCTTCAATATTTCCTGAACAATTGAAACAAAAATTATGGAAAATTTTCAGTCACATGCCACAAACCTTCAAATAGGCCATACCCCACGAGCATGGGGTATAGTCCAACAAAATTAAATAAGACAGTTCTACCCCAAATCTAATGAAGACAAACCACAAGATGACAGGAATTAAAGAGGTATTTCCACTACAGACTACATTTAAAAGCCACAGAATATTCATATATTCATCCATAAAGTTTTAATAGGTCGGGGTCCTGCTGATTGAACATGCATCAATTTAAAAAGAAATGGGTCTATGAACCCCTTTTTATCTGATGAGGAAACTGTTCTGCTGTTCTAGGGGTGTGATTCAAATCTGATTCCAGAATTATTTAAGATGGTCCCTAGAGAAAATCCAAATCTTAAAATGAATAGATACCCAAATACTGCAGGACATTGGTTACAATGAAGCAGCCATCAGTGTGTGATGTAGCAAAGGACGTCCACTTCTTTGCCTTTCTGTGACTCTTCCAATCTCTCTGTATCTCTGATAGAACCTGCAGATGACACTGACATTCTAGCTCAGTGGCCACTTCCGTCTGAGAGCATCCTGCTTGAAGCCTCACAATGGCGAGGTACTGTTGATCAATTTTAAGGTGTTGTCTTGGTCTCATGATGTCACAATGTGAACAGCAGGATGAGGAGGACTGTTTAAATCCCAATTCAAGTTGTTCCCTTAAATTTATTGGGTGATACAGGAATGAAACACCTGTTCGGAGTGTTGCCATTAAGCTCCTTGTAAGAGATCAGTAAGTTGTGCAAAAAGTACTAAAAACTAAAAATTAAATAGTTAGACATGTGCATGTAATGGTAAGAGATGGTCTTATTTAGTTCATTTAAAAAATATATATATCATATATACTCGAGTATAAGCCGAGTTTTTCAGCACAAAAAATGTGCTGAAAAATCTGACCTCGGCTTATACTCGAGTTACTGTCGGCACTTGCGACGGCCCGAGTGCCGACAGGGACGCTTCAGCTATATGCGACTCCTCAGGGAGCGCATATAACTGAAAGCCGAGTCGGCCCACAGCGTCCTTGCGCTGCAATTACCCGGGAACTGTCGGCGGTCTCTTCCCCTGTATGCGACTCCTCCGGAGCGCATACAGGAGAAGATACCACTGCGGAGCAGGGAGTGAGCGCTCCCTGCTCCGCAGGGGAATCCGGCCAGCCGCAAACTCGCGGGTGTCCGGAGTTTCCGGCAAAGGCAGTGTGTGTCATCACGCTGCCTGCGCGGCCTGATGACATCACACGCTCTGTGCTGAGAAGACGGAGAAGAGCACCCGGGAGTTGGAGCAGCGGGGGATCGAGGTAAGTGTTTGTTTTTTGTTTTAAAACCCTGCCTATAAGCTGCCTAGGGGGACCTATAACTGCCTATACCCTGCCTAGGGGGACCTATACCTGCCTATAGCCTGCCTATGGGGACCTACACCTGCCTATAGCCTGACTATGGGGGCATATACCTGCCTATAACCTGTTTATGGGGGCATATACCTGCCTATAGCCTGTCTATGAGGAACTAGAACTGCTTATGGGGACATATAGCTGCCTATACCAGCCTATAACCTGCCTATGGGGGACATTAAAATGCCTATACCAGCCTATAATCTGCATATGGTGGACATTATACTGCCTATACCAGCCTATATCTGCCTATGGGGGACATTAAACTTCATTTACCAGCCTATATATGCCTGTTGGGGACATTTAACTGCCTATACATGCCTATATCTGCCTGTGGGGGACATTAAACTGCCTATACCTTCCTATGGCGGACATTAACTGTAATTTTATTGGTATCCATTTTTATTTTTGAGATTTACCAGTAGCTGCTGAATTTTCTACCCTAGGCTTATACTCGAGTCAATAAGCTTTCCCGTTTTTTTTGGGCAAAAGTAGGTGCCTTGGCTTATACTCGGGTCAGCTTATACTCGAGTATATACGGGTAAATACATTTTATGTGCATCCTGAAATTTCAACCAAAAATATCTCTAACTTTTTGTAAGTAGTGTATGTTGGTATATATGTCTATGTTTTTTTCCCAGATGCCTTTTTATTAATTCACAGAACTTTTCTTATAATATGGTTCTCCTTTTGTGAACTCCATCTATAAAACAAAAGAGAGCCACTTACAAAGAGCTCACTGTGGTGGACCAGTCCTATCCATGCTAATTGCCAGGGTTTAGAGAAAGTGGACCCAATCAGCTGGTTTCTTGGGCCACTTCTGTTTGAAGAGGGCTTATAGTCATGAGACAAATTATTTAATGTATGTCCATGAAATTGACCCATATGTGTGGAATTAGGTATCCCAATGGAAACTGGGTTGTGGACAGATGTGACAAAATACATTTTCTGTTCACCACTTTTGAAAATGTTGGCACCTCATAAATATAGAAAAATGACAAGTAAACATGAAATGTAATTGTGCTACTGTACATTTCCAGTTCTACAATGGTTTTCAGTATCCCCCTCTGCAGAGGGTTTCATTTCTCTTGTAAGTCTAAGTGAAATATAATCAATTTACCCTCAGGCGTCCTAGTTATAATGATTTATTTGTGAATTCTTCTGCTGCCAATTTTCTCACACACATTTATCATAAATGAACGTATTATCCATAGCAAATATGTGTCTCTTTATGTGTTTATTACTAATGAATGAAAAATTACACATCACATGATTTTTTTATGGTTAGGGTTTAAAAATGTTTGCGAATTGTCATTTTCTTTTCCTATCAATGTATTAATGCCATAATGTGCTAGTGTAATGTACATACATTGTATTAACATATATTGTAATTTACCTACATCATTTTTTAATGGTGCCACTTAAATTATCATGTAATATATTGGAAAGCCCCAAAAAAGCTACCGACAATGACATGTTCTTTTTATTCCATGGGTTGATACAATTCCTGTGATAATAAAGCTTTCATTATGTTTTTGACAACTTTTCAGAAAATAAAAATCTTTTGTTTTTTAACGTCTTACGGACATGATGTATGGGTACGTCATGCTGTTGGTAACAAGCTATGGAGTGGGCACATACGCGACCGTGGTATATAAATGAATTACATTTAAATGACCTTATTGTCCCTAATGTGACAAGATTGCGGGATGGCAGGTGGTTACCAGGCAAACGGAAGCTTAAAGAAGACTCCATAAGCAGGATGTAATCTTCCTGCATTATCTTTTTATTGCAGAACAGTTTACAAGTGATTGCATCTCCTAGGGAGACTACAATTACTACAAGTAAAAACATAAATAAATAAAAAAAATTTAAAGTATAAAACACCCCCCAACGGCCATTTTACAAATATAAGAAATACACATATTTGGTAATGATCTACTAAAATATTAAATCATTTATCCCATATCTTGAACACTACAGTATAGAAAATAAAGATTGCTAACATTAAAATGAGATTTTTTTTTTGCCATTTCACGTCCCTAAAAATTGAAATAAAAAGTGTTTAAAAAGTCAGGTGTATCCCAAAATGGTGCCAATCAAAACTACACTTCAGTCCTTAGGTGGAAAAACAGTAAAAACGGTCCTCATTAATACTAGAATATATGAAAACTCTACACAACTGATACCATCAGAATTGTACCAACTTACAGATTACAGATAACACATCAATTGTACTGAACCGTGAACTGCACAACAATGAAACCCCTGCAAAAACTACACACTTTTTTTTTAACACTTTACCCCAAACAGAATTTTTTGGGGTTTCCTAGTACACTATATATTATGGACAAAGGCACCATTAGGGGATGTTCACACAGTGTTTCTTAGAGATGTGATTGGATCAGTGTTTTCGACCCAAAATGGACCCAAACATCTATATCTATTATGCAGTGTGATTTCACACTGCTTTCAATGTAAAACACGCATTGGTGTTCAGACAAGTGATCATCGATGCATGATTACATGCGTCTTTCTGATTCGTCTTTCGGATCCATTCTAAGAATTGTCATATCAATTCTTGATCCGCATCAGGCACCCCATTTAAAACTATAAGGTGCATTCCTGCTGCAGCCAAAACACAGCCAAACACGCACAGCATGTTGGATGCATGTTGGATGCGTTTTGGATGCATTTTATGCAGAGATTTTTTAATGCGTTTTTCGGATTAAAAACGTATCAAAAAATTCCATGTGAACATACCCTTAGAAAATAAATCTTGTCCTGCAAAACACAACCCCTTAAAGGAGTTGTCTCCCTACAGAGTTTCATAGGCTGCATGAATGAAATACTCTGTCACTTCCTGGTTCAGACTGACTAATTTGCATACAGCTCCTTGGTAAATTCAACTCTCTGTTTTCAGTTGCTAATTATCTCAGAAGCTTCTGAAACTGCTGACAGAAGGTTTTATCTGATCCCTAAACAAAAGCCCTAATTACAGTTCTGTTTATTTTACATAAATCAAGCTTTTTACTGCCCAGCAGCACAGAGGCTGCCATGACCTGTGTGATGACTCACTCACTGCTATCTCATAGAACAAACAGCAGGGGGGAGAGCTGTACACAGGTAGGTTACTGAGGGAACTGAAATAGCCAGGGAGGTGATTAATTCACTTGTATCTCCTTAAGGAAAACAGAAGAACAAAGCAATATATTTGGAAAATGTCTTTATTTTGTGTTCCCTACAATTTGAAAGCTATTCTTTGTAGCGAGACAACCCCTTTAAGGGCGACATGTATGAAATTTCATGTGCAATAAAAAAGGCATAGAATGCGCCTGATTTATGAACCCGCTGTACAGCATTCCAACGACAGTTCGGATCAGGTATATCACTTTGAAGTTGGTACACCTGTTCCAACTGTAATGCGCCCAGAAATGCCATAGCGAAGCTATAAATATGTAGCTTTGCTACGGTTGTAGTGTGCCCCGTCTTTTAAAATGTATGAACGGGGCTACGCCTGATATTGGGCTGAAAAGGTGCCAGATATCTAGCAGAGCCCTGTTCATACATGTCGCCCTAAATATCTACATTGATTGTAAAATAAAAAAGTTATGGCTCTTTGATGACGGGGAGGAAAAAACTAACCTGACGGTGGAAAAAAGAGGTGTCAGCATTAAAGAGATAAATTTGCTTTGCATTGTCATTTTCTGGGACCGATCATTTTTTAATTGTTTTATTTGTAATTTTTCTAGGAGGCGAAATGACCAAAACAAAAGAAATTCTGTCATTTTTTATGCAGTAGTCAGGGTATATCACATGATATTGTTTTAGTTTGGACTAATATAGACATGACGATACCAACTAGGTTCATTTTTATGTTTTTTTTTTTATTCAGATAAATGGGACATAAATGGAATTTTTAGGGCGACATTTATGAACGGGCTGCCCCATTTTTTGAGCCCAGCAAATTGTCATAGCCCTGTTCTTTACATGCATGAACCATCATACGCTAAAACTTGGCACAATCTGCACCTGCCACAACACTTTTGAATGCATCACAGATGCGGGGACGTGTCATGCCAAAGTCGTACAATGCGGCAAAAATGCGGCATATTTGGCGCGATACTGTTGTACATATCCATACCAGTTTCAAAGTGGCATGGCTGAGACTACTTGTGGCGTAGAATGGGACACATTTATAAAGGGCTGTGAGACACTTTCATACATACTGTTAAAACAGAGGTAGAACTGGTTAGTCGGAGCCAGGTTCATGCATGTCGTCCTTAGTGTTTTTTTTATTTATTTATATCTTTATCAATCTTTTTTACTTGTTTAGACTGTAATACTTAGTGCCCCAACAGGACTCGAACATGCAGTCACTTGATTGCTCATACTATAAACTTCAGTGCTTATGTAGTTATTTAATTGATCTCCTAATACAGCCAACCTATGGCAGGCTGTAATAGGAGTACAATCATGGCAGTCTGAACGGCACAATTTTATATTCTGGTCAAGGTCATTTAAGTGGTTAAATTGCTGCGATCTGAGTTATCTTTAATCCCAGCTGCTAATGATGGGTGCTGGCTGCAATTTACGAGTAATTAAGTAAGCCTGTTCTAAACCTCCACAACAAATACACTCACCGGCCACTTTATTAGGTACACCTGTCCAACTGCTCGTTAACACTTAATTTCTAATCAGCCAATCACACATGGCGGCAACCAGTGCATTAGGCATGTAGACATGGTCAAAACAATCTCCTGCAGTTCAAACCGAGCATCAGTATGGGAAGAAAGGTGATTTAGTCCCCTTTTAAAAGTGGCATGGTTGTTGGTGCCAAAAGGCTGGGCTGAGTATTTCAGAAACTGCTGATCTCCTGGGATTTTCACGCAAAACCATCTCTAGGGTTTACAGAGAATGGTCCGAAAAAGAAAAAAACATCCAGTGAGCGGCAGTCCTGGGGCGAAATGCCTTGTTGATGCCAGAGTCAAAGGAGAAGGGCAAAACTGGTTCGAGCTGATAGAAAGGCAACAGTGACTCAAATAGCCACCCGTTACAACCAAGGTAGGCCCGAAGAGCATCTCTGAACGCACAGACGGGAACTTTGAGGCAGATGGGCTACAGCAGCAGAAGACCACCCCCGGGTGCCACCCTTTCAGCTAAGAACAGGAACTGAGGCTCCAATTTGCCCAAGCTCATCGAAATGGACAGTAGAAGATTGGAAAAAACTTTCCTGGTCTGATGAGTCTCGATTTCTGCTGCGACATTCGGATGGTAGGGTCAGAATTTGGCGTCAACAACATGAAAGCATGGATCCATCCTGCCTTGTATCAATGGTTCAGGCTGGTGGTGGTGGTGTCCAGGTGTGTGGGAATATTTCTTGGCACTCTTTGGCCCCTTGGTACCAATTGACTTCGTTGCAAAAACCTTTGAATCTATGCCACGAAGAATTGAGGCAGTTCTGAAGGCAAAATGGGGTCCAACCCGTTACTAGCATGGTGTACCTAATAAAGTGGCCGGTGAGTGTATATATGTCATTGAGGGTTTAGAGGTTCAATAGGTTTTAGTGTCTGTTTTCTGTAGTATTCCAATAACATAATCTTCGACTGTACAGATTTGGTCAGTAGTCATTGATCTTAAGAGATAAAAGTGAGTTGGTTGAAGGACTGATCTTCAGGGTATGTATATAGTTTGTCTTACCCTGTCTTTGGGTTTAACTGGGACGCACAGTCTAAAAGTGTCCTTGTCTTTACCTATAGCTTTCACAGAAGGAACTTTGCTGTAGGCTACAGTACCCAGTGGTCACTGATGGCAATATCTGCATGAACAAACGTGAGATAAGGAATCAAAGGATTTTCTGGTAATAGGACATTTAAATCTAATAGTAGACAACTCAAAGTTGTTACACTCGGGACCAAGTGCCTGAAAGGGCTCCTTTGTAACAAAAAGACATTGGTATTATACACAGCATATACATTATATAGGCACATTGTTATTAGTAGTATGACAGCAGCTTATATAGAGGGTGCCACATAGACCGCAGATAGGAGATAGCTGGGAATGACTCAATAAGGTCCTGGTAGACTGTCACAGGTATCTGGAGCCGACTGCATCCCACAGCTGCTGGAGGAGCCCTAGAGCCAACTCCACCATCCAGGGGCTCCCATCCCAGAATGCTCAATTGGGTTAAAGTCTGGAGAATTATGGGCCAGGATAATATTTGGAAGTCTTGGTCATGGTCTTCAAACCAAAGTCATAGATTTCTAGCTATGTAACATGTCGCATTGTCTTGCTGGAAGAAACCATCTGCCCCAGGGGAAAAATCGCAGGTATGGGTTTTTTATAATTGAAATGATCCTTTTAAAACTGAATCTGTTGAGAGCCCCTTTCCCACAAGAAAGGGCCCAGAAAATGCCACAAAAACATTCCTTAGACCATAACGCTAACACCATCACTTATGTTCTTCCATCAATGGTTGCAGGGTGTTTTTTCTCAGATATTTCTCTCCTGACACAACAATATCCATCCAGCAGAAAATGTGACTCATCAGAGAAGACAGCTCTTTGCCATTCTGCTGAGGTCCATTTCCGATGCTGATGCATTTCTGCAAATGCAACTTGGTTATCAGAGATGCAGTGATATCTGTCTGCTTCGGAGCCCTGTACCCAGTAGAGTTCGCTAAACTGTTGTTTGGTAGCCCGCTGGTTTACTTTGGCAGTTAGCTGTACCTAATGCTGATGTTCACCACTCACATCAATGGCACGAAGTGTCCCAAAGTTTCCATGTAGCTTATTCACAATGGTGCCGTTTGTCCATTCAAGGAAAACTGTCACCACATCAGCACATGAAGAATTCACAGACTGCAATGTTTCAGAAATACCGACATCCTTAGCCCAGTAAAAATAAAAAAAAAAGAACTAAAAATAGTAATAAATTGACATTTCTTCCTGAACTGTAAAAAACAAACACAGGCCGGGAGGGCAAAAAAATTACTGCAGGTTGAAAGCTGCACTTTAGGACATAGACTGAGAGCTACTATTGTCAGATAATGATACAGATGCTAAACCGGAGAGTGTTAAATCTACTTTGTGTAATTATACTGCAAAATTCATTCCTCTAGTTAAAAATTCTAAGTGATTACAAATAAGCCCATCAGGAGATATATGTTCTGTTAAGAGGGCAATTAAAAAGGACATTACAAAAATAAATAAGAGGGGTCAGCTTTAGCCCATGAACATTTCAAAATGCTTATTAAAATCTATAAAAAGGTTATACCATCAGCTAAAATATAAAAAGTGAAAACAGGTTGCCAAAGAAAGCAAAATACCAAAAAAATTCTTAATAAATAAGTAAAAACAAAATCAAAGGGTATGTTTGCATTGCGTAATTGTAGGCTGTACTTTGGGGCATAATTGTGCAGCAATATGGCCAAAGTATGGCTTGCAATTACTGTATAATCATATTCCCCAGAGAATACTACACGGCCTGTAATCCGGCGGATTTCAAACCCAACTGGAAAAAATCCATGCTGTGTAGACTGCAGCGCAGATTTTTTATTGCGGTCTATGGGGCTCTGGTTACAGTGGGATTTCCATTGGATTCTAAATACTGAATCAGACAAAAAACCTTTGCTGTGTAGACATAGAGTTAGGGATTGTCCCCACAGCAGGGTTGTCAGTCAGTTTTACAGACTGTTTTCGGATTTGAAAACCGACTGCAACCTTTTACATAGATTTTCACCTGGACGGTTTTTCACCCCGCCGACGTTCCTAAAAACTTAGAACATGTTCATTCTTCCGCCCGGTTTTCGGGCAGAACATGAACATGTGGGTGCAAAGGGGGACGACTTGAATCCACAAACCACAGACAGAACCATCCTCCTACGTGCCGAACCAAGACAAAATAACAGTAGGAATAGCCGACCGGTATTTGGTCTTTGCAGTGGGAACGTATACCTGTTTAGATAGATAGACACCTTAATGTCTGGGCCTGGAAGATCACCAGTGTAAAGGCGGGCAGGCAACTCCTGCTTGGCTAATGGCAAATGCTGCAGAAGTGAGATGCAACTAGTATAACGAAACAGGTGTAATGGGATAGGTGTAAAGAGACCTGAGAAATTGTAAATTCTTCAAAATGTAATAACCTGTCTGGTAAAGTAAACGTAATGAAACATTCTTAGGTTAAGCACTGTGGGCTCGCCAAGATCCTCAGCTGTTGTGCCTCTGTGGCTTCTCTCCGTTGGCGCACTACTGATAACAACATACCACTGGTAGACCTACCTTGTGGTATGTTCACATGGCGTGTTGAGTCTGTGTGAACATACACTTTTAGATACGTGTTTGGATCCATCTGTCGGAACCTAAACGGACCCACATATCTAATAATGTGCAATGTGATTTACATTGCTTTTTATTAGAAACCCACATTGGCGTTCACATGAGTGATCGCCGATGCGTGTCTCATTGTGTCTTTCGGATCCATCTTTTGGATCCGTTCCAAGAATTGACATGTCAATTCTTGTCCGAAAGACGTAGCAGGTGCCCTATTTTAAACTATAGGGTACGATTCTGCTGCATCCAACACGTATCCAAACACACAACTGCATATTGGACACGTGTTTCATCCGTTTAGGATCCGATCGATCCTGCATTTTTGGATGCGATTTTTGGATCCAACTTGGATCCAAAATCCGATACAAAAATGCCGTGTGAATGGCCCCTTACCATCATCACACTCCTGCCACCTAGATGTGCCAGCCTCCAGCAACTTACAACTCTATTCAGCATCTCAGGGATATTGCTTAACCCCTTCCCGACATAGGGCGTATGCATACGCCCTAGCGGGACGTGACTTCCCGCAAATGGACGTATGCATACGCCCTGGCGATCGCGCGGGCTTGCGGGCGAGCCACGCGTGATCGCAACATGGGACCAGGAGTAATTTACCGCTGGCCGCATGCCGTATCAGGCCCGGCCGGAGTGAGCTCCGGCCGGGGGTGATTACCGCTTCAAATTACCGCACCTGTCCATGGCTGCATAATAAAGCCGCAGGGAGGGGGGGAGTACTCCCCTGCCTGCTCCCGTTGGCTGCCGCACT
>JAODAL010055559.1:0-23873 GCA_025379985.1 Phyllomedusa bahiana
CGCTCGCCCGTCCGAAAATCGCCGGAACTCCTTCACCCCAAAACGCAGGGGTGGGGGCTTTAGGGACGCGATTTTACTATTTAGCGGCTTCATACACAGTTTCGACCTATTCATTCTCACAAAACAAGTTCTGGGTGTGCATAGCACAAGCATTGTGTCCCTGCGGCCTGATTACTTTGCCCTGGGTCACAAAAGCTGCAGTCTCGGACCCCACCATTCTATCTTTTACGACGGCTCACACATTGGCTGCTATACGGCGACCTAAGACCCCCAGAAACCTTGTTAAAACCTAAAAGGTCCTTTATTCCCGATTACGGACAATCTTTTATTCCCCCCGGGACAATCTAGTGCCTCCTTCTTAGGCAGGCTTAAAACTACACCCCTACCTGCGAAAGATATCCCCGACAGGGGACGTCTCCGTCCGCTAACTGACGTGTTGGGAGCAGACCCCCCACCCCTAGGCATCACTATGCATCGCCCAACTTCAGCATTTCTTTGCTTCCTCAAATTAAAGAAACTTGATTACCAAAGGCCTCTGAATGCATTTGAGAAACCCTATGGGGTCCAGCAGGAAACACCTAGACACCCATTTCCCTGATCTATCGAATCTTACTTTCGCTGGAGGAACAGCCTCTCCCCTCCTACTGTGGAGCTTGGGAGCGTGAGCTTCAGAAATCATTTACAAGGGATCAATGGATCAAATGTTTCATTCTTAGGCACAAAGCGGTTATTGCATGTAAGGCGCAGGAAACAAGCTATAAGATTCTGTCTCGCTGGTATAGGGTACTGGTCCAACTCCACAAGTGGTATCCCAATACCCCAGACACTTGTTGGAGATGTAATAAGGAAGCGGGAACTATGACACGTTTGGTGGGGATGCAGGGTCTTGCAGGGCTTATGGATAGCGGTCCTACGGGCCATTCAGGAGTGTACGGGGGCTATTATCCCGAACACTCCGGAGGCCACTTTACTGTTTATGCTCAACTCCTCACTTGGGGCATACAAAAAATCTTTAACCAGACACCTCCTTCAGGCTGCCAAGACGGTAATCCCGCGTAGGTGGAAACAGACCACCCCCCCCTTCAGTATTAGACTGGATCGAGGAAGTAGCTTCTACATACCGTATGGAGGTATTGATAGCACATAGTCCTGAGGAAACAAGGAAGTTCCTATTGACATGGAGTCCCTGGATTGTGTATAAGGCATCCCCCGAGTTCCAGAGGTGGGCAAGGGCTGTACTGTGAGGGAGAGGTTTGGTCCCTGGCGTTGAAGTGATGTGAGAGGGATATGTGATTCTACATGTCCCTAGCTTTTGAGCCTCAGCAGATGTCGCCGGACCCGGGTCTCTACCGAACCACACCCCACTCTTTCTCCCATTACCCTTCTGTCCTACTGTCTTTTTCTTTTTGTGTACGCTAGGTAGGGTCAAACCATTTTCGTTCACGCAGTGGGAGCTGGCTTGGGAGAGTTTCCCAGCCGGATTTGATATACTGTATGTTTTCAATTGTTCTGATTGACCATTGTTATGTTGTATATCCCTGGTACCTATTGGATGCTGTTTATATTGCTGATTTCATATGCTTATGGTACTTGTTTGTTTTTTTGTTCTTTTTGTTTAAAGGAAAATGCTAATAAAAATCTAAATGAGAACACCGCATCAAAATACTCGTCGGACAACACGGTTTTAGGATTCAGAATCTGAAGAGTATTTTGACATTTGTTGTGTGGACATACCCTAATACAGCAAGTTAAAGTTTGCTACATCTATAAATTTAGTACATTTTTAGACTGTCTAGTTTAAGGTTTTTAAAACAGAAAATGCATTCCAGCTTAGCCATTCAACCAGGATAGGGCAGTTCAGTTCACTGTCATCTCTATGGCTTATTAAAGGGGTTCTGACTAAAACACTTAATTTGTCTTAATGATATAAATGTCTTAGTAGACTGCTCAAAAAATAAAGCGAGCACTTTAACAACACAAAGTAACTCCAAGTCCATCACACTTCTGTTAAACCAACCTGTCCAGTTATGAATCAACGCAGATTGTGAATCAATTTCTCCTGCTGTTCTGAAAATGGAACAGGCAACAGGTAGAAATGATAGGCAATTAGCAAGACAATCCCTATAAAGGAGAGGTTCTGCAGGTGGTGACCACAGACCATTTCTCTGTTCTCATCCTTTCTGGCTGTTGTTTTGGTCAACTTTACATTTTGTCATTGCTTTCACCCATAGAGGTAGCATGAAGCGGTGTCTACAACCCACAGAAGTTGCTCAGGTAGTGCAGCTCATCCAGGATGGCACGACAATTTGAGTTGTGGAAAGAAGGTTAGTTGTGTCTGTCAGCACAGTATCCAGAGCATGGAGCAGACACCAGGAGACAGGCTAGTGGACCAGGAGATGTGAAGAGGGCTGTAGGAGGGCAACAACCCAGCAGCAAGACCGCTACCACCTCCTTTGTGCAAGAAGGAACAGGAGGAGCAGTGCCAGAGCCCTGCAAAATGACCTCTAGCAGGCCACTAATATCCATGTGTCTGCTGAAACTGTCCAAAACAGACTCCATGAGGCTAGTATGAGGGCCTGATGTCAAGTCGCCGTTGTGCGTACAAACCAACACTGTGCAGGGCAATTGGCATTTACCAGAGAACACCAAGATTGGCAGATTCTACATTGGCGACCCGTGCTCTTCATGAATGAGAGCTGGTTCACATGGAGCACATGTGGCAGATGTAAGTCTGGAGATGCTGCGAAGGAAGTTCTGCTGTTGGCAACATCCTCAAGAATAACCGGTTTGGCAGTGGGTCAGTAATGGTGTGGAGAGGCATTTCTTTGGGGGGCCCCACAGCCCTCTATGTGCTAACCAGAGGTACCCTGACTACTATTAGGTACTGGGAAGAGATACTCAGTGGGCCCTAGGTTCCTTCTGAAACATAACAATGCTAGACCTCATGTGGCTGAAAAGTCTCAGCAGTTCCTGCATGATGTAGTCATTGATGCTATGGACTGTCCTACCCATTCATCAGACCTGAATCCAATCGAGCACATCTGGGACATCATGTCTCCTTCCATCCACCAACGCCACGTTGAACCACAGACTGTCCAGGACTTGACTGATGCTTTAATCCAGCTCTGGGAGGAGATCCCTCAAGAGGACATCTACCGCCTCATCAGACGCATGCCCAAGAGTTGTAGGGAGCTCATACAGGCATGTGGAGGCCAAAGACACTGCTGAGCCAAATTTCCTTGTCTTGAGGCATTTCCACTTAAGTTGGATCAGCTTGAAATTTGATTCTCCACTTTGAATTTCAGTATCATTCCAAATCCAGACCTCCATGGGATATTAATTTTGATTTTCATTGATCATTTTTATGTTTTATTGTTCTTAACGCATTTCACTATGCTATGAATAAAGAATTGCAACTGGAATATTTCATTCATTGAGATCTAGGTATTTTAGTGTTCCCTATATTTTCTGAGCAGTGTATAAAAAAATCTGGTCTCAGGGCTACCGGACATGGACAAAGCTTTTAAGTGAATCCTTGTGTCTTTCTCATTCCCTGTTCCCTTAAAGAGATTTAAGTAGCAACATTTTTAATAATATATATAACAGTGTGAGTGCTTGAATTTCTATCACTATACCAATTAATTATAATTTGTTAGGAAGCCCTTTAAAGCCAGTGACGATCCCTCCGTCTCCTCAAGCATGTAATCCCTACGGCACAAAACTGCATTAGCCTTTTACATAGGCAGCTCTAAACACTGGCACCCACTCAATATATTTAATGGTTGTTGTTGCACTGTTACATATTTAGCATTCTACCTGATTATAGAGCGCAGCAGGAAATGCCGCCGCTACACAAACACAGACAACAATTACATTATTATTAATAATAACAATAATTGCTTTGTTTCTTCTTCATGCCTTCAGTAAGAAACTCATTATTGTAATTTATCAATACAGCAAAACTGGATTTGTCACTTAACTATTTCATGTATCCTGTGAACTCAACACAAGGAACGCTAAATTTAGAAAATACATAGATATTAAACAAAAGCTGAATAAAACCAGCAATATATCCTGTAATATCCTTCTTGCTGTTGTTTGTACCCTGATTTCAAATATCTATAAGACTTTTGGGACGGATCTTCTGTTTTTCCATACATCAGCAAAAGCTCGTCTCTGACTGCATGACAACTGGATGCAGCACAAGCCCTGCCCCACTGTTTTGATGGCGATAGGAATCTAGACACAATAAGCTTCAACTATTTAGCCATCTGTCAAACAAAAACGTTCTTACAGTGGGAACGTTTATCTGCTGTTTGTTGTAACATTTCTAGGTGTATTGTTCCAAATCAATTTTACTAGCTGTTTCCAGAATAGAGCTCCTTAATTAACTAGACGATGACCACCCATTGACTTTAGAGATTTGGATGGTGGACAACTAATATTGCACAGTTATTTTACAATGGTCATGCAGAGTGTGCAGCTGCACATTAATTTTAAAGCTGTGGGAGTTGAGAGCTGGATGTCAAAGAGAAGGCAGGGAGAGTTTATACCATCCCTGCCTTCTAATAATGCAAATAGGAAGTCATGTGTCCTAGGTAGAGCAGCAGTGCCACCTAGTGTAGGAAATTCCAGGTCCAGCGATCACAGTGAAAATATTTTTTTTTACTGTAGATAAAACACATACAGGAGCATAAAATAATGGTAGTAAAAACCTGCTACAATGTTTATGCATTTCAAGCCTTTGAAGCAGTGATCGAAAGGCTCGAAACGTGTAAGCATTGTTTTAACATTAACAGAGTATCATCAGCAGGTTGTATCACAGATACAGAGAGACTGGAAGAGTCACAGAAAGGCAAAGAAGTGAATGTCCTTTGGCTCCATAACACACTGATGACTGTTTCATTGTAAAAATTGCCCCGCAGAACTGGATGATGAATGCCACACAACTCCAAAGACGTTTAAGGGAGATATGAGGCAACGAAGTGTCACGTCAGACCATTCATAACCATTTATATCAGTGTGGCCTGCGTGCTAAATGACCTGACCACACCAGCCCACACAGGCATTATCGTCTTGTATGGGACGAGGACCCAATGGTCCTCAGTGCTGAAAGTCGATTCACTCTGGAGACATGAAGAAGAGCGCTGTGCATCAGCCACTGTTGTGACCAGACGAGCCTTTGGTGGTGGTGTTACAGCGTGGGCAACTGTGTCTAGTCAATACAGATTTGCCCTACACTTTGTGAATGGTACAGTGATGGCCTCTACTACTTGGATAATATTAATCCAGTCATTGTGCCTATGGATGAACAAGACAGAGCTAATTTCATCTTAATGCACGACAATGCTCCAGCTCATTGAGATCTTTAGGAAACGGCTATTGGAGACTAGGGTACCTCAAATGGAGTGGCCTGCCCCTTCTCCAGACCTGAGCCCCTAAAAAACCTGTGGGATCAGCTGAGTCACCATGTAGAAGCTTGTAGCTCTGTACCCCTGCACCTGAGTGGTCCCTTCAAGAAGAGTGGGAAGCCATGCCTCAGTAGTCAATAACTCCACTTGTGAATAGCATGAGACATCGTTGTCAAGCTTTAAGTGATACTCAAGGCCACATGACACGCTACAGAGACATTGACATTTTTGCTGGTGTATATCCACCACTGTTGTTGGTTACTGGTTCATTAAATTGTTTGAGATGAAAAGATCAACATTGCATGCTACGACTTAAATGGCCTCCGGATAAAATATCAGTGTAGAATGAATTTTTTACGTTTAAAAAACCTGCAAAAACCATTTTCCTATGTAAATACTTTATTATTTCAAAGAATAAAAATGAAAAGAAAAGTACAAATAATTGTTATTGTTGCGCCAGAACAGCACAAACTCTAAATGGATGATGTAAACCACATGGTAAAATTCCTAAGAAAAAAATGCCCAAATTGCTTCTACAATTTCCATAACAAAATGGATACTAAGATATGAAAAATTCATATTTACCCCAAAATGTCACCAATAAAATTGTCAACTTATTCTGGAAAAAAAGCAGCCAATGAGAAAAAGGTTATGGCTATTATCCAGCAAACCAAAAAAAAAAAAAAAAAATGTAAACGACTTCCTGAAGTCTGTATTCATCTCCCTTTGATGCCTCCTTTTCCTCAATTAGGGATCAGCATTTCCTGTTTGAAAGCCATTTCTCTGTGCCTTGTTAGACTAATCTTTAAAATCTGCAGGATGCCTGTTATGGACGTAGCAAAGCTAAAACTGACAGACAACACACCATGACATCACGGCACAGCATGCCACCTCAACTTTTCCAATGGCTTTTGTTATCATCTAAAATAAAATAACATGAAAAGTTGTGATACAGCAGTCAAGTTAAACTCTGCTACATCCATAGCTCCCTCTAGGGGTTGCTGCGAGCAGCCAGTAATTTATCTCTTTATATTATATCTATGCAGGGAAGGTGACGATCTATATCAACAGAACAGTACAGTGATAAAGATTTACTAATAAATCAGCACGGAATATTAGACTAAACATAAAAAACACAAACAGACAAAGAGAGCTCTGCTACATCTCTAGACGTGGATAAATCTGCTTCTTTACAACTTGAAAATTCCAATATAAACAGAATAAGTGTGCAGTTTCTTGGCAGCAGGATACATTAGGGGCACAGTAGGGCAGATGATAAAAGCAGAGCATTGTGTTTCTTGGCCAAGCCGTCTATATTTCAAATCATTTTCAGTGTATGGATGTTTAAAACATGATTCCTAAAAGCAGGATAAATGAGAGGGGACTGGGGATCCAGACGCACACTGTATATCAGCACAACAATGCATGCTGCTAAATTCACGGCGCAGGCTTCGAGATTGGCACTGCCTGCGAGAACCAAGGCTGAGCCTCTTGCATGATGAGGAACAAAGACATGGCCCAGAGCCGCCTGGACCAGCAGGATCTCTATGCTCAGAAGATACTGACATATGAGAGCAGCTCTGCTTACTCACTACATATAAATAACTGAGCTACAAGATCTTATTAACCTGGCCAAGGAACTGTAAAGATTTCCATGTTTTCTTTAGTGTCACCTTTACTTATAAGCAAGCCAAAATTATTAAAAGGGTATTCTGGTTATATACAGCGATCAATCGTTACATTATTAGCCATATAAAATTCTAGATCCAGTCTGATGGCAACTCTGGGATCAGAAAAGAAATCTCCCCTAGAGCAGATTGGTTCTTGCCTTACGGGTTTCAAAGTCTTCACCAGTAGGGAAGCTAGGCTTAAACTCCTTATCTCCCTCCCTTCATCCACATTTTCCCCACCCTTGGTTGAACTTGATGGACATGTCTTTTTTCAACTGTACTAACTATGTAGGGTTCTTTGTTGGACTCCACAAGACCTCTGAAGGTGTCCAGCAATAACTTTCAGCTATTTGTGCCACAGCAGCTCATCTGGTGAGATCAGATCAGGCAGGCTATTTTTCTTGAGCATCCAGGAGCCCTGGGTGTCCATGACCCTATTTCTAGTTCCCAAGTTGTCCTTATTTGCACCATCGTTGGTTGGTAATGACCATTGCATAGCAGGACCACTCCACCAGCCATTTTGAAGATGCTCTGAACAAGTTGTCCACTATTACAATTTGGCTCCTGTCCAAGTCGTTCATATCCTCATACTAACCCATCATTACTGCTTTCCACACAATAACTTCTAGAACTTCGAGTATTGACTTGCTGGCGAATATATCCCACCCTTTGACAGGCGTCGTTGTCACACGGTAATCAATGTCATTCACTTCACTGTTCATTGATTTAAAGGGGTTATCTCACCATGGTATAGGTGGTTCAATAGCAGTGATCAGCATATTTAGCTCCTTACTAACTAGCTGAGCCATTACACTGACAAAAGTGCAGGGATTTTTTATCTTCAATAAACAAAAGCTACAGAGCTATGAGAAGTGAATATAAGTGCTTTACACAAATTACTTGATCTAATCTGGTTAGAAATAGGGACTGCTCCTTATCCAGACCATGGTGACATCACTCCCTGCTTTCTGTCTAATCTGTAACGGGTTGCATACTGGTTCACAGAGAAACTTGTGTGCACCTGGAGCAGATAAAATCTCTTGTCACATGACCAAGGTAAAATCAAAAGACCAATGTAAAAAAAAAAAGAAAGAAAAAGTCTTTGATTGCCTGTCCCTACATGTGGAAAGCTAATCTTTGTAGTAAAAAAAAGTTCTTTAGTGTTGTGAGTAAAGTTTACTTTGGCATATTTGGCTTTTTGGTTGCTCACTGTCTTCAAGATCTTGGCTGACTGGTAATTAATGGAAATATTCATCCTGATAATTTCCAGCTCAAACAAACAAACAAGCTATTAAATGTACCAGAGATTGTTAAAGTTTGGATTCCCTGTTCACAACTTGAGCTCTTGAAAATAGTAACTTAAAAGAATAAAAAGTATATTAGTGGGGTGCAGACCTTTTTGTTTGTGTCAGCACTGGGACCCGAGTACAGGGAGTGTTTTGAACTATTGTTTTTTTCATACTGTGGCTACAGAAGAGTTAGCGTCTTTGCATGCATACATTATATTACAACATGGAATATATTCCTAACTGTAAGACAGTGGGAAGTATTCTGGTTCTTTAAAGCTCAGCAAACTATCATTTTGTAGGTTTATCATGTTTGGAGGCTTCCAAGGCCGCAAACCATAGAGCCACATTTTCCTTATGCTGCACGGATGATGGCTAGCAACAGTTGAGAAGTAGAAGTAAATGGCTCAGGGTTGCAGACACCTGACGTTCTGATGCCAGTGGGGTAAAAAGGGTATTGTCAGGCTCTATCCATCACCTAAATTAGAATTAAACCAATTAGGATTGATGGGATTTGTGAGTAAAGTAGCCTATCATTTTAGGTATATGTTCCCACACTGGCCAATGACTGCACAATTTTGCAGTTAATACCACAGTTTTACCTGCAAAATCGTGCCACCATTGGCCACCACATATGGGTGAGCATTTGTCCGCATACAGTAGTTGCATTCTGAGACCTTATCTTAAGAATGTAATGCTGTACTTCACGGTTTAAGGACGTGTTCACCAACCAGTGGCTCAAAAGCTACATGTGGCTCTTGGGACCCTGCATCCGTCACCCCTGAAGAAGCTTGGGCGTAACGCATGTTGTGTGTACAGCACACAACAATTTTTGTTTCCCACCATGGATCTCATTGTGCACTTTACATATTGGGAATTTTATCTTAATTATGTAATTATTATCTTTTCAAATTTATTGGGAGGGAGGTATTTGTTTGGTAGGATAAGCACATTACTTACTGTTGCATACTCACACTCAAAACATTTTTTGTATTTTCTCCCTATTTATATTGGACTGCTGCCGCCTTTTCTGATGGTTATTTTTTAGCCTCCAATTATGTTGTGATTTTAATTATGTAAACTAAAGTAAGAGCATGGGATTTTTATTTATGGTTTGGTGTTTAATCTAAACTTAAAAACCTTTAAATAACTTTCCAAATATAAAAAACCCTACCTTTTAAAGCATAAACTTTAATATTAACCTTTGAATTTCAAAGCTACAACACTCATATAATAGACATAACATACAGTGGTTTCCTGTTTACTCACCACCTCCCATGTAAAGAACTCCTAGTTCACAATGATTGGTTCATTCAGTGTCAAATGAATCCCAACGTCTCGTTATTTTTATAGTGGAATCCAGGAAATGTGCCAATATAATATTGGGTTAGAGTTTACTGTGCCTATATCCTACAATCCCTACCCTTTCCCTCAGTGGCGTATCCATCCTGACAAGAGCGACCCCACTAGTATAGTCCTTAGACACTCCACACTGTGCCCTAACTTAAACAACTGCGCAGATCTAACAACACATATTCAAAAAAACTCACCCGGAGGCGTTTCACTAGGGACTCTATCGTCCAATTCCTCAGTGGGTTGTTTCTTTCCCAACGGGGACGGGGTACCCAAAACAGACAAATGTAATGTCCAAACTGAGGTTAGGAAGACATGATGCTGTCCTAAGTATGCCCACTTAGCACTGTCCCCTAACAGCTATTATAGGTAGACATAATCCCACCCAATAAACACATAGCCAATAGGGAAGAGAGCCGTCGGTCTCCAATCAATTAATCCCAATCAACTAGGATTGCTTTACATGGGAGATGGTAAAAAACAGGAAACCACTGTATGTTATGTCTATTTTATAGTTATTGTACCTTAATATTAAAGGTTATATTTGGTGTTTAGTCCTTTAGTCAGTGTTGTGTTTTGAGTACTACACCACTTAGAACTGTATCAAGGGCCCAATTTGATTTACAGGTTTATAGTTCACAAGTTAAGTCAGCGTTCCCTACCCAGCAGCTTGAAAGTCACATGTGACTCTTAGGATTCCAACATGAGACTCCTTAGCTGGTGGCAGCCACAGATATTATTGAGCACTAATGGCACAAAGGATTCTGACTAGAGAAATCACAAAACGATTGGTGTTTGATGTGAAAAATATCCCGGAAGTTAACAGCCATTTAATAGCAGTTAATAGCCATTTCCTTCATGTATATTCATACCAGCACAACATAATCTGTTTCTGAAAGTGTCTTACAACCTACAAAAGGTTGGAGGCCAATAGTCTGAGGTTTTATGCACATAGAGTTCTGAACAAGCTCCGAATTGTACATAGTCGTAATACAACACCTATAGGAATCTAGGAGGTGATACTGGACCAACATATGGCACATGACTATGCACTCCATATGCCCTGCTCCATGGGAAGTTATAGTTTTGTCTAGTTTCTGTTCTTGGGCAGAATACCTGTGTAATGTGGTGTTATATGGTTGGACCACTCAGTGGCATCTGAAGTACCTATGGCTTCAACTACAGAACCTTAGGGACTCCATGTGCTGTATTGTGGGCTCTGTGAACAAACATCTGTCATACATGAACCATAATCAGTAGAGGACTTTTTAGTTTCTTCCTTTTTTGCCCACCATAACCTCAGTGGTTATCTGGTCTACACTGTGCAGTGAAATTCTCTTTATGAATGATGGAAAGCAGTGTAATAGGATTGTCACTAGACTGGAGGTAAGAAACCTCCCACAGATCCTTAATTAAAAGCATAAAATCCGGGGAACAGATCCCTGGAGACAATCTATAAGACAAGAGATAATTTAAAAGCCTGACTTTCTGATTAGTGGAGTGCTGTAACTCTCCTATTATCTGGAGACCAACGAATCCGTGGAGGAAATTAGTGACTCATTAGTGAGTATAGGCTTTTCCATTTACAAGGGCTAAAATTATGACCCCACTATTTATTTCTAATTTCACAGAAATTCAAGAACAATTCCTGAAAAAAACTGGAGTATACCATCTCCATCCCATTGTATCTATTACATAGTTACATAGTTAGTATGGTTGAAAAAAAGACATCAAGTTCAACCAAGGGTTGGGAAAATGTGGGTGAAGGGAGGGTGATAAGGAGTTCTTTTTAAGCTTAATTTCCCTTAGTGATGAAGGCTTTGAAATCCGTAAGGCAAGAACCAATCTGCTCTAAGAAAGATTTCATTTCTGATCTCAGAGTTGCCATCAGACTGGATCCAGATATTTTATACGACTGCATGCATATTAATATTTTTTTAATTTTAGCTAGTTATCTAAGCCTGTCTTGAAACTCTCAACTGTTCCTGCTGTGACCAGTTCCTCCAGCAGGCTATTCCACAGATTCACAGTTCTTACAGTGAAGAACACTATTCTCCTCTGGAGATTGAATCCTTTTTTCTCCAGATAAAGGGAATGTTCCCTTGTCTTTTGAGGGGGCTTTACATGAAATAGCTTTTCACCATACTGTTTGTAGGGGCCATTAATATACTTAATCACGTGTCCCTGGAGCCGTCTTTTCTCAAGAATAAAGAAGTTTAATACTTTTAACCTCTCCTCATAACGAAGATGCTCCATTCCCCTTATTAGTTTGGTTGCTCGTCTTTGCACTCTCTCTAGCTCCATTAAATCTTTTCTATAAACTGAACCCAAAACTGAACAGCATATTCCAAGTGAGGCTGCACCAATGCTTTATACAGCGTTAATATTTCATCCCAGTCCCACGAGTCCATGCCTCTTATAATACACCCCAATATCCTGCTTGCGTTAGAGGCTGATGACTGACATTGCATGCTGCTCTGTAATCTATGATCTACAAGTACACCCAGATCCCAAATCAACGAGTGATTCTCCCATTTTTACTCCTCTAGGACATATGATGCCGCAGATTATTAGTACCAAGATTGCAGAACTTTACATTTATCCACATTAAACCTCATTTGCAAAGTGGATGCCCAAACCCTCAGTGTATCCAGGTCTGCTTGCACTTTATGAACATCTTCCATACATTGCACTACACTACATAGCTTGGTGTCATCTGCAAAAATAGAAATAGTGCTATTAATCACCTCTACTATATCATTAATAAATACATTGAATAAAAGAGGACCCAGTCATAACCAGGGACCACTCAGAGCAGGAGTCATTTACCACCACTCTCTGAGTATACCCAAAATAGACATTTTTTGCAAAGTCAAAAACCTTTTGCCATACCGCTCCACTATCCGGGTTTCTACTCCCCTCTTGTAAAAACAGTTTAAATTTTGGTCTACAACTTCTTCCTAAAAAACCCATGCTGAAATCATTATAATTTATATTCTGCAAAAAAATTCCTGTATATAGTCCCTTATGACCCCCCCAAAACATTTTCCCACAAGGAGTTAAACTACTGGTCTAAAATTCCCTGGGAAAGCTTTTAAATTTTTTGAAGAGGGGAACCCACTTTGTCTTGCCCAAGTCTGTGGCACTATACCAACCCCAGAAATCTCAAAAACCCCTTTTAAGGGGCCACCGAAACCGAAGAGCTTTTTAAAGAACTCTTTGTGAACCCGGGGGCCTGGACCTTACACATTAAGGGGTTTTTTTTTACTTTTCGGGACTTTTCTATCAGTCAATGTATTTTTACTGATGTTTTTAACAATACGGCCCCCTATCTCTGCACTGAGCCTCCCACCATCAGCTCTAGCACTGCTTCCAGTGACCCAGCCCACATCAGCTACATTTTCCCCAGTTTTCAATACAGAGCTGAAGAACCATTTAGTACCTGCCTTTTCCTGATCCCCAAGTGACCAGCTCCCCATTACTGTTATTTTTGTTTTCTACTTTTCTGGGAAGAAAATTTTGATCTTAACAAAGGCTGGGCAAAATGGATTTTCAGAAAAAATTGCAAAATCTTTCTAATTATTTAGACACCCTTCCAATGTCCTTATTTTTTGAGGGACAGTCACTATTTTTGACCACAATTCCCTCTTTATAATTTAACTGCCATCTTTTCACTTGTAAATAAACCAACTTTTAAAATTACTAACGCCCCCAAAAAACCTTTACTGGTTCCAGTGCACTTTAGGGACAATTTATTATTTCTAATAATTTATTGTATCTGGGCCATAACAGTCTTTAAAATTTTTGTTTTTGGAATTTTATTATCAAAAATATATATTTTATATTTTTATATTTTTAATATATATATTATAAAAATATATATATATAATATATACACATATATTACTACACTTTTATATACAGTCATAAGGGAAAAAGTTTGGGCCCCCTTTTAAAATCTTAATCATTTTTTTAAAGTTCAAAATATTTGGGTTTTGCAACACCTTTTAAAATTTGTATATCTAATAACTTGGACACAAAATTTTCCGATTGAATGAGGTTTATTTTTCCTAACACAAAATGTGCAAAAATGCTTTAAAACCCAAAAAATTTAAACCGGTTTGCAAAGGAAAGGGCACCCCAACAAAAAAAGTGACATTAAAATTTAGTAGACCTCCTTTGCAAAAAAAAAACACCCCTTCTAGTTGTTTCCCGTAGCTTTTAATCAGTTCCTGGATCCTAAATTAAAGGGTATTTTTGACCATTCCTTTTTAAACCAAAACAATTCAAGTTCAGTTAATTTTAAATGGTCCCCGGACCCAAGGACAGCCCGCTTAAAAATTTATCCCACAGTTTTTTCAATGATATTCAGGTCTGGGGGACTGGGATGGCCATTCCGGGAAAAAGGGGAAATTTTGTTCCTCTGCATGAATCCCGAGTAGATTTGGGTGTGTTTGGGTTCATTTCTTCTGAAATATCCATCCCCTGTGTAATTTCAAATTCATCAGGTTTCTTGTACATTTTTCTAAAGAATCTCTGATCCCAAATTTGAATCCATCCCATCCTAAAATTTTAAAAAGGATGCCCCGGGTCCCGGGCCCTTTTGGCCACACACCCCCCAAAGCATGATGGAACCTCCCACCAAATTTTTACAGTGGGTAGCAAGTTTTTTTTTTTGGGAAAGCTGTTTTTTTTGGGACGCCATGCATAACCCCGGTTGATGCCCAAAACCCAACTCAATCTTTGTTTAAATCAGTCCACAGGACCTTCTTCCAAAATAAAAGCTGGCTTTTCCAAATTGTTTTTGCTTCCCTCAGGGACCTGTTTGTGGCGTGCTTCGGGGAAAGGTTCTTTGCTCACCTCCCTTTACAGCTTCTCCCTGTGCAAAGTGTCCCTGTATTGTTGCCGATGCACAGTGACACCTTTCGCACCCAAGATGTTGCTCCCAGCTCTTTGGAGGTGGTCTAGGATTGTCCTTGACTGTTTCCCCCCTTCTTTCCCCTCCCTTTTTGTATTTTTTCTTGGGCCCGCCACTTCTGGGCTTAACAAAAACTGTCCCCGTTTGGGCTTCCCAAATTTTCCCTTTCTATGTTCCTTTACAGTGGAAAAATGGGCAGGGGTTTTTTCTCTGAGACAACTTTTTTTATCCTTCCTTTCCCGAACAACTATGTTGAAAATCTTTGTTTTTTAATCTTTGAGAGTTGTTTTGGGGAGCCCCTGGTTTCCACTCCTTTACAGGAATTCAAAAGGAGAACAACTTGCAAAAGGCCCCCCTTAAAAACCTTTTTCACAATTGGGGAAAAAACCTGGAAAAGAAGTTCTAAGCTCAGTGAGGTTACTAAACCAATGTTGTGTTTCAAAAAGTCAGTAAAAAAAGTAGTAAGGAGTATTCAAATCAATAAAATGATAAGGGTACCCAAATTTTTGCACCAGTCAAAATTTGGTTTAATGCATATTGCACATTTTTTTTTTAGTACAATAAACCTCATTTCAATCCAGAAATATTACTGTGTCCATCAGTTATTAGATTATAAAAATTGAAATGGCTGTTGCAAACACCCAAATATTTAGAACTAAAAATGATTAAGATTAATAGGGGTGCCCAAACTTTTTCATATGAATATATATATATATAGGAATCAGCTCAAAGGTGGTACGACTTCCTTTAGAATGGCGTTTATTGCCAGAAAAGGTACACACAAAAGGAAAACAACGTAGCTGGCCTTCAGCGCAAAACAAAACAGCACACTGTCCGTGTGTAAACCACAGTCTCGGGTTCTTTTAGCAGGATCCAGTCTCAAGGGGATTTGCAGGCAGCCTGCTGAAAGACACTCTGTCTGACTCTCACATGTCAGTACCTTCTGACAGCACACCCCTTGCTCACCTGACTTGCCAGGTTGATAACTCTGAAAAACAAAACCAAAGGCCGGGGGCCTGGTACATGGGAGTAGCCAACCCACCCCGCTTTTTTGGGCCCTACTCCAGTAAAAACCCTACCCGATTAACTGCATAGCAGTTATACTAAACTTTATATGAAACGTGTGTCAGTGGCCTACTGCCGCTGACCCCAAAAAGTACTATAGGGCCCTTTTTACCACCCCGGGAGCCCAGACATCTCGGTGAGGAATATCAAACCGTCCACTACGGCCCTTGGGGTTTTATTACATTACCCCCCCTCTGCCTAAAACCGGGGTTTTTTGGGCAACTTCCGTCACCAAACTATAGACCCTTGACAAGGCATCCGCATTTCCCTGTAACTTGCCGGCCTATGCCTAAAGAAAACAAGAAATCTTGTAATGCCGGGAAACCAGCGGGTGACCCGCCGAATTGTTCCCCTTTTTTCCCGCCTCCATTTTAGTGGGGCATGGTCAGACACCAGCTTGAACTTCCTACCTAGCAGGTAGTATGAAGGGAGTCTTAGTGCCCACTTTAGGGCCAAACCCCTCTTTTTCCAAAATTTGCATAATTTCTTTCCGCTGGGAGAGTTTCCTCTGAGGTACATTACTGGGTGCTCCTCCCCATTTAATCCACCTGGGACAAACTGCTCCCAGCCCACATCCGACGCGTCCGTCTGGGCCACTAATTCCCGGGAGAAGTCCGGGGCTACTAACACGGGTTTGTCGGCATAGAGCCTGTTTCAGCTCCTGAAAAGCCCCTCTGTTCGGGAGACCACTTAATCATGGCAGATGTTTTCCCCTTCGTCAACTCTGTAAAAGGGGACAGCTATCTCGGCAAACCTCGGGATAACCGCCTAATAATAGCGACGATTGCCAAGAAATGCCCTGACCTTTTTCTTGGAGAGGGGCGGGGCCATTTCGGATAGCCTCAACCTTATTCATCTGAGGTTTAATCTTCCCCCTTCTGACAATGTAGCCCAAGTTTTTTCGTCTCCTCCATTCCCGGGGCCATTATTTGGGGTTTAAAATCTTAAACCCAGCGCTTCTCAAGGCATCCAGAACAGCCTGGACTTTTCTTAGATGACTCTCCCAGTATGGTTTAAAAATGACGATGTCATCTAAGTAGGCAGCGGCATTTTTTTCTATGAGGATGTAGAATTTGGGTCCTAGCCCTCTGGAAAGTGGCCGGGGCCCCCTATAACCCAAAGGCATCCGGACATATTGAAAGGACCGTCAGGTGTGGAGAAAGCGGTTTTCTCCCTAGCCTCTTTCGCCATGGGATCTGCCATTACCCTTTCGTGAGGTCTAAGGTGGTGATGTATCTAGCTGGTCCCAACTGCTCAATCAACTCATCTACCCTGGGCATGGGTTTAGGCATCCACCTTAGATACCTCATTTAAGCGAACGATATTTCATTGCAGAATCCCCACTCACCATTTGGCTTTGGCACTAGTACAATGGGGCTAGACCATCCACTTTTGGACCTCTCAATTACTCCCAGTTTTTAACATCCGTTAAAACTCCCTTGCCACAACTTCTCTTCGGGCTTCAGGAATCCTATAGGGGCCCTTAGGTTCACTCGGACCGGGGGGTCTGTGAGGATTTCTTTGGTGTATCACATTAGAAAGGGGCCCGGGGTCTCAGTGAACAGATCTTTGTTTGTTGGAGCAACTCCCTGCATTCTTGCTTCTGGGAGGGGGACAGGGTCTCTGACACCCTCACTGCCCCTACTTCAGACGTGGGTTTGACCGGTTTAAGGCAAGGAGGCTCAGGGGTTCCCTTTCTCTCCAGGTTTTAGCAGGTTTTGACATGGTACACCTGATAGGGTTTTCTCCTTCTGGCTGATGCACCCTATAATTAACCTTCCCACCTTTTCCAACGATCTCGTAGGGCCCCCTGCCACTTGGCCAAGAACTTATTCTCAATAGTGGGAATTAACACTAACACCCGGTCTCCTGGATTGAACTGTCTTGGCTGGGCAGACCTATTATATACCCTGGACTGGGCGTCCTGTGCCTGCAGAAGGTGCTCCTTTACAATAGGCATCACCCGGGCCATTCTCTCCTGCATCTAGGCTATATGTTCCACCACACTCTTATGAGGGGTCACCTCACTCTCCAGGTTTCCTTCGCCACATCCAACAGTCCCCTAGGGTGCCTGCCATAAAAAATTTTCAAACGGTGAGAACCCTGTAGAGGATTGGGGCACTTCCCTAATCGAGAATAACAAATTTAAGGTAATAGGCAGTCCCAATCCTGTCCATCCCTCTCTACCACTTTTTTTAGCATGGACTTCAAGGTCTTATTAAATCGTTCCACCAGGCCGTCCGTCGGAGGGTGGTAGACCGACGTGCGTAACTGGGTGACTTTTAGAACCTTGCACAGTTCACTCATCACTTTGGACATGAACGGGGTTCCTTGATCTGTTAAGATCTTCCCTTTGGGAATCCCCGTTCAGGAGAATACATTAAACAGCTCCCTTGCTATCACCTTAGATGAAGGCTTTCGTAAGGGAAAGGGGTTTCCCGGTATCGGGTGCATAATCCACAATGACCAAAATGTATTGGTGCCCCCCGAGCTGATTTTACCAATGGCCCCACCAGATCCATTGCTATCATGTCAAAGGGACCTCAATAATTGGTATGGGGGGGCAAGGGGGCTACGGAAGTGGGCTACTGGGGAACTCACCTGACACCAGGACAGGATTGGCAAAGTCCCTGATCTCTCGGTAGCATCCAGGCCAATAAAAACGTTGCAGGACTCTCTCAAGGGACTTGGCAACCCCTAGGTGACCTCCTAACACATGGGAGTGGGCCAAGTCCAGACCATCCGCCTATATGGCCCCGGAACTAGTAACTGTTCCACCACCTCGTCCCTTATTTGGGGCACCCGTTTAGTAATCCTGATTTAAAGGGAAAGTGTGGGGAAACCCGGGTTTTTGGCCCCCGGTTCCTGGGGTACCCCATTGAGGACTGTCACGTCCCCCATGGCCTCTTTCAAGGTCAGATCCCGGAGTTAAAGCTGTACCAAAATTGCCCCTAGACACATCTAACTGGGGAACCATTTCCTCCACGTGAGCCCCCTCCCATTGTCCCTACCATGATGATTAGCGGAAACTCAGGGATCACCTCCGGTTCCCCTGGATGACTGGCAATCCTGGTTTTCCCCCACAGATCCCAGAACCAAGGGCAATCACGGACCACAATGACCTCATGCATCAAATTTTCCACCACCCCAACACTTTGAGACAAGGTACCCCATTTCGTCTCCAGAAATTAAACCTGGGCCACTGGGTACACCTTGGGTCCCCATGAATACATGTAACCCCTAGGGTTTTCCCTGGGCCAGTTCATGGGGCAGAGTGGCTGCATTTAGGGTGACTAGGCTCCCTGAGCCAAATGTCCCGAAACCAGGGGTTTCCCTTCAAAGTCAGGGTGCACATCTGGGGTTCCCCCCCTTGTTGGGTACCGCGCTGCAAACAGGTTGCGCAAATAGGGACCGGCGCCGCGCCGCAGAGCAGTCCATGGGCTCGGTGGTTTAGGGGACACTGGCTTCCATGTGACCGGGGGCCTGACATCGCCAGCAAATGATATCCCTGGACCCCCCTTCTCGCAGCGGGGTCAGGCCTGCCCCTGGGCTTGGCCGCTCCCTCTCGGATGGTTTGGGTCTCATCTTTTCCGAGGGTCCACCTCTCTCCGGGCCCCCCAGTATGGGTATCTCAGGCTCTCTAGCCCCCCAGGGATTTCTCCCCTGGCGTGGAACCTTTGCACCAGTCCCACCAGATCGGGCTGCTGTTTGGGGGTCCCCCTGCGCCACCCAGCACGTATGGGGCGGGGAAGGGGAGTGGCATGAATCGGTCCATGACCACCCGCTTTCCAAACCCTTTGCGCGGGGGAGGGATACCCCCCGGGTGCAAAACCCTTTCTGGACCAAATGTAACAGTCAAACAGCTGAGATCTTGGAGGGTTTTCCCCACACTGTACGCCCAATGATGTACCCTCTGGGCCCGCACCGCTAGCGTAACGCCAAGGCGAGCCAGGATCTCGGCTTTTAACTTGGGGTATTCTTTAGCATCCTGCAAGGCAAGGTCATAATACGCCTTTTGGGGATCCCCAGTAAGATAGGGGGGCCAGAACCTCAGCCCACTGCTCCGGTGGTAGCTCCTCACGGTCTGCAACGCGTTCAAACACGGTGAGAAAAGCTTCAATGTTGTCCTCCAAGGTCATCTTCTAGAGGGCCTCCCCTACGGGCCTCCTGGCCTGATGGCCGCCATCACGGGCTTGCGGAGCTGGCGTTTCCCGCACTCGAACGGCCTCCGTCAAAACGGACATCTGCTGCTTAGTAGCTGATTCGTCGCCTGCTGAGCCTGCATGGCTTCACTATGGAATCCTCTGCTGCTGCCTGTGGCTTCCCTGTGCGCTGCTTGCTGCTGCTCTGAGGCCCGTTGCTGGGGCCTTCAGGGCTTCCCTGTAGCTGTCTGCTGCGAGCTGTAGCCTGTTTTCTGCTGCAGATTTGCCTGCAGCAGGTGCTTGATGAGCTCCTCCATAGCAGTAGCTGTCGCTTGGCTCTGTGCTGCAGCCTTAACCCAGGACATAGGTATATGCCCGCATCCTCCACCACTTGTAGGGAATCAGCTCAAAGGTGGTACAAGAAACCAGTCTGCGACTTCCTTTAGAATGGCGTTTTTTTGCCAGAAAGGTACACACAAAAGGAAAACAACGTAGCTGGCCTTCAGCGCAAAACAAAACAGCAAAACTGTCTGTGTAAGAACTCACAGTCTCGGTTCTTTTAGCAGGATCAGTCTCAAGGGGATTTGCAGGCAGCCTGCTGTAGACACTCAGTCTGAAATCTCACATAATCAGAAGTAAATTGAGGATTTGTTACAACCTATAGAGGGCGCAGTGAGCTTTCCAGCTCCTTTCCCATAATGCCTTGTGATATGACTCTCACACTGTCAGACTCCTTCTGACAGACACACCCCTTGCTCACCTGACTTGCCAGGTTGATATACGTCTGAAAAACAAAACCAAGGCCTGGACCTGGACATGGGAGTAGCCAACCCACCCCGCTCTTTGGCTACTCCAGTAAAAAGCCTACCCGATTAACTGCATAGCAGTTATACTAAACGTATATGAAACGTGTGTCAGTGGCCTACTGCCGCTGACACCAGTACTATATGGCTTTTTACCACACCGAGACCAGACATCTCGGTGAGACATATCGACCGTCCACTACGGCCCCTTGTGGTTTATTACAATATATATATATATATATATATATATATATATATATATATATATATATATATATATATATATACACACACACGTACGTTGGTGAAACCTGTGGAATTTCTTTCTTTTTTCGTAAACAATATGAACCTTTTGCTGCCAGGGACTTAGTGACAGTTCTTACACCTCTGACACAAATCATACCAGAATTAAAATGAAACACACCTCACATGTGAAAATTCCACCCAGCATATTTTCCCCATGAATGCCTTCATGCATTTTGCATTAAAGAATTACATTTTGCAAAGAAAAAAAAGGTAAAAAATCATGCTTGTGACTATAGGTAAGACCCGAGCACATCAGAGACATACAAGACCTCCCAAAATAAAGGGGTTGAGGTAGGATTGGCTGACTACTTAAATTAGCTTTATAAATTTGCCAAAGCAAGACAGAATGATTCTGGATTTGCTAAGAATCATGTTATCAATATAAGTCCTCCATGTTGCCCAGTAAGATTCAAACTTAGAGGGTGTGTGCCATATGCTGCAGGTATAGTACAGCATGCAGGAGCGACTTCATACACAGACCAGATAAAGCTGTGCTGCCCAGTAGGATTCATTCAGGATTCATCTGCATACAACTCTGTTTCAGGGTTTTTTCCCCTCATCAGTGCAGAGCAATACTGGCTGGCTGGGTGGGAGGCAATGAGTGGCTCAGAAAGGGGAACATCTCTCCTTAAGGAGAGCACCCTATGGTGTGTAGAGTTTTGATTTGCCTTTTTGCTCTCTATTAAGCATCTGTGCTCTGCACTGATGAGGGGCAAAACCCCCGAAACAACACTGTATTCAGATGAGTGATACTGGCATGGCTAATATCCCTTTTGCTTTCTCAAGACTCAGTGGATCAAAAGCAAATTGAGGATTTTTTACATTCAATAGAGGGCGCATGAGCTTCTCAGCTCCTTTCCCATAATGCGTTGTGATATGCAGATGCTTAATAGAGGGCAAAAAGGCTTGTCTAAACTCTACACACTGTACGATGCTCTCCCTAAGGAGAGATGTTCCCCTTTTTGAGCCACTCATTGCCTCCCACCCAGCCAGCCAGTATCGCTCTGCTCTGCACTGATGAGGGGCAAAAACCCAGAAACAGTGCTGTATGCAGATAAGTGATACTGGCTTGTCTAATATCCCTTTTGCTTACTCAAGACTCAGTGAGTCAAAAGCAAATTGAGGATTTGTTACATCTAATAGAGGGCGATTGAGCTTCTCAGCTCCTTTCCCATAATGCCTTGTGATATGCAGGTATAGTAAAGCATGCAGCAGTGACTTCCTACACAGATCAGATAAAGCTGCTTTACCATGTAGGATTTAGACTCAGAGGGTGTGTGTCATATGCTGCAAGTGTAGTATAGCATGCAGCACTGACTTCATATACAGATCAGATAAAGTTATGCCGTAGGTGTAGTATAGCAAGCAGACAGGATAAAGCTGCGCTGCCAGAGTTTCCATTTTAGCTGGGACCATAGTTACCAACCTATGGACAGCAGTCCGCTGGTCTAAAAGATGATTAGCTATAAAGAGCAGGTCATGGCTGTCTACATTCACCACGTGTATGACGACGGCAGGCAGCAGTTTACAAGCAAGGGATCCTTTGTGAGTAAGAAGCTCAATCTCGCACTGACCTGAGCGCACTGATCTGCGAGCTCACAGTCACTAAATCAATGCTTGTAAATGTCTCAGAGCGCGGCCTTCTTTCATAACAAACTCCCAAGGGTGCAGTGCTGGCAGCTCACTATGTCACTTTTACAGCCATCTTCCAGATACAGCTTTCTTATAATTGTCATCATGCAAAGGTGGCACTACAAATCTGGGACCTGAGGCTACTTTTACGTCAATGTGTACAATGCCCCGTTCAAGAACCTTTAAAAACAGGGAATTGTAATACCACATCTGGTGAAAATGCATGTCATGATTTAAAGGGGTTTTGCCACAAAGTAAAATTGATGTGGAAAGTTTGCAAATTAAGTAATAAACATTTTCACCATTCATAATTCTTAAAAATTCCATAGCATTTTTGTTTTAGCTGCTCTCTTAGTGATCCATGTTGCACAGCTCGTCTCCAGGGGATACGACCTGTGATGAAAGCTCCTTAGTCTTGCCGCACATGCTCAGACATGACCTCTCCTCTCAGGCAGCTACTGTCATCTCTTCCCTGCATCGCAATCACACAAATTCACTCACTGCTGAGTGAGTGTTTTACACCAGGTGTTGACGTGCAAGTAAATAAGAAAAAAAAAGAAACCGCAATCAAGTATGTGCACTGAGACGAAAAAGAAAAATCCACACGTTTGGCTCCTGCAAGAATTTGAACTTAGAACCCCTATTTTGAAAGGCAGAAGTACTAACCACTCAGATACATTGTAGCCGCTTAGAGCTCTTTACATACAAGGATCTTTATTTGACTGGAGTGAGTACACTCTGGGGAAAGGCATGGTGATGTCAAGCCTTCTGGGTTACAGGATGTGCAGTTAAAACAAATCACACATGCCATTTTTTGAGCACACTGAAAGCTGAAGCGGGATAAAATAGGCATGATATGCTTTTATAACAAAACCCGTTTAAATCAGATTTAATTAGACTCTGCTATGGAAGGAATAAAGTCATAATGTGGGGACTGATCTGCACTACTATTAGCTAAAATGGTATAAAAAAACTGCGTCATTTGGCTAACGGGAGCAATCAAAGAAATGGGATATTTGTACTTACCGTAAAATCCTTTTCTCGTCCAAGTCATTGGGGGACACAGCACCATGGGACACAGCACCATGGGTATAGGCCTTGCCTTCGGAGGCGGACACTAGGCGGATCAAACGTGTTAGCCCCGCCCCGACTGCCTATATCCCTCCTGCTGACGCCAGGCTGATCAGTTGGTACAAAAGCCGTGGCCGAGAGGAGGAACAAAGAGAACCTTAATTCCCTGGCGACAAAAACGAGGGCGGACCTGTTCCCCAATGAATTGGACGAGAA
>JAODAL010055560.1:0-23872 GCA_025379985.1 Phyllomedusa bahiana
GGGGGGGAAAACATTGAGGGTTCTCTTTAAGACTTTTGGGAAAGCTAAATAAAGAATCATTGGTTTTTTTTGTTTTGTTTTCTTTTTCAGACTTGGGAGAAGATCTTATTGCTGTTTTTTTTACACAAGTTTCCCCGTTACCACCCATCTCTCTCTGCTCTAACTGGCTACAACAGTACCAGGATATGACTCACTCCTTGCCTGTTCCTTATCTTGAAGGGGGAGCTTGTTTATGACAAACGTTAACCCTTAAGACGGGGTTTTTTTGGGAAAGCAAAGATGATAGTAAATCATGCTGGACCTCCCCACGCGTAATCAGGAAGTGGAACCTGAAGCGGCTTGGCTCTTGAAACATTATGGTGAGAAAATGTTTTTATGTATACTTTTTCCAAGCTGTTTACAGATCTCCCCCAAAAAACCAACAATCAGGGTCACACTTCCTATTCGGGCATGGGTGGTTGGTTGATAAAGACAATCGATCGCCCTAGCTAATCTTTAGAGGACTTTGTGTTGAAGGTTTTTTTTGTAGTGCAAAAGGGGCTACGGGGCTAAAAGGGGTTTAAGTTTGTCATTAAGGTCTTGCATATACTGCTACAGCCATTAAGCAAAAAAGGGTTTGGAAAAACCAGGGAATTATGTCCAAAAGCAGGATATAAAATCGCTTTAACTCTAAAAGGGGAAGCAAAAATCAGCGCAATATATATGATATTTTTTTTTTTAAATTACCTTTGCTTACATTTTTAAACTGCATTTTTTGGATGAAGACCCTTTTTTGGTCTTCCATCTCAGTTTTTACTTTTCCTCCTTATTGTATAAATGAACCTAAAAAGTGATGAACAAAATTTTAACATTGCTTAATTTTAACCCACTCATTTGGTTTCCCCATAAAACATATGTTAATATTATTTGTTGTATCTACAACAATGAAAAAATCCAATCTACAAAAAATCAAAAGGTTTACTTATTTTCTATATTAATTTTTGTGAGATGAAACCCGTCCCTGGATTATTTTTCTAATTGGTACCTCCGCAGTCTCTAAACATGTAAATGAAAAACTTGGCAAGGAGCCTTTCTTAAAATAATTTTGGTGTGTAAAGGAAACAATCGGACCACTTTCTGTAAACTAGTTTTTCTTTCATTGCCCCCTTTCTTACAAAATAGCCATGCATTTTAAAAATTAATAGCTTTTTGGCGTTTTCTTGCCAAATGACAGCTAGATTGGGAAATGAGATCCTTTTGCGTCTGCAAACTCAAAGGTCATCTTTCAGAACCTTTTTACTTTTCTAAGACTTTAGGGCTTGTATGGCTTGGGTAGTTTGTCAATCTTCCTTTGTTAGGTTATCTTCTTTCAAAACAAAGGTAAAAGGTTTGCCAAATGAAGATTGGTGCTCAGTTGCTTTTATTGTCAGCTCAAATCCTACAGGTTATCAGGTTGCTTCTATAACAGTGCCAGGTTACATTCCAGTAGCCGACGCCAGACTATCCTGAACTAGTTTCAGTGCAAGCTTATACTGACTGGTCTTGTGATCTGCTACCCTGGTGTCCTCCAGGCAATAACCATAATGCATGTATTATTCACAAACATAACTGGTTTCAGTAGTGTTTAAATTTAGTTTTCAGTTTTTGAGTTTTTTTAAACTGGGTTTTTTTTAACATTTTTTGTTAAATCCTTTGCCTGCCCTTTTTTGGGATCCCTTAATGGGGCCTCATCCTTACTTTTTTAAATGTCATTTCCAAACTTTTTCCCAAATATTGCAGTCTATTAAAACCCTGGCAAGCTTGGCTTTCTGCCAAAACTCAATCTACAAGTTTCACTTTAGTGTTTTTTTTTTAGTGCATCTCTTCAGCTGTTCAATTTCTGGTCCTAAATTTGGTTTTCTTTATTGGTTTTCTATTTGTTTTGTTTGCACCCCTTTGGGTTTGGTTCCCAAAAAATTTTTTTGTTTTTTTCTGCTTTGGTATGTTTATCCCATTGCGCGAGTCTAATAATGATCGACTAATGGCTGTACCCACTCTTGTCCCTGGTAGAGACTTGAGTCAGCCAATGCTTCTAGTTCTGTTTTTTCTATGTTCTGGAAGCTTCTATTTTGATGACGGCATCCTAGATTTTCAAAACAAAAAAGTTATGTTTAAAGTGCTTATTTACTACCATTTACTGATAAATTTTTAATAACACAAAAAATTAGGGATATTTGGTTTTGGTTTTAAGTTTAGAACAGCTCCAAAGATTACCAAAGGGGCCCAAACCCCTCGGACAGGGGGCCTTGAAATGTCACATCAAGGGAAAGGTCAATGAGCCCCGACTGGAACCCAGCCCACTGTCCCCTCCCCGCGTGACTTATCACGGCCCCCTGTCCAGTGTGGGGTTTGGGCCCTGTCCCAAAGGGGCTGCCACAACTGTAATCCGGGGGGGTCCAAAACAGCTGCTGCAGACTGTTGCTCCCTGCATGAGTGCCAACTTCCCTGCGCTAGCCTTAAAAGAATGAAGTATTTTTGCCTCCAGTTTTTTTCTGTTACTCTTAAGCCAAATTTCTTATAAGTTTTTCCCCCTATCCCTTTTTCTGTTATGGTGCTAAATGCAGCTTCTCCCCACCTATTGTGTATAAAAATTAAAAGAACACTTCTCCCCTTGATTTAAGGGGGTTCGACAAATTTCAATTACCCCAACGATTTACTTCTCAGTCTAAAATAACTATTCCCCCCTCCCTTGTCTGCCTTGAGAATTATATCTGATATTTTTTCTAACTCAGATTATACTGTTTTTCCTTTTTTATTCAGATTATTATGTGTATTTTTTCATTTAAAAACAAATTTAAAATTTCTTCCACCATTTCTTGAAATTGATCAAGGGAAGGAGTACGTGCTTGTAATGGATAAAAGGAAGGATTTTTAAAATGCTATTTATTTGGGGGTTTAATGGACACTTCTCTGAGACATTCTGTTTGCAAATTGGATATTGCTGCTAAATCCTGGAACATAAAAAAATGCATATCTGGAGCACATGTTTGAGATGATGGGCTTTTTGTATTTTTTTGATGAAACTATGTCTCCAGGGTTTCTGTTTTTGGGCATTTGGAGAATTTAAACTCTGAGATATATGTCGAAGATTGTTCATCAAGCTGTGAATCAGCGATGTGTCCCAATTAGTGTTTACGTTTTTATCGCAAAGTTGAAATCGGGAAGGTTTTTATGGTATGAAAATTTCCAATCATGCGATAATTAAGTTAAAATCTGAGCACATTTTTAAAATCGCCCTTTTTTCGGGCTTCCCGTAATTTTTGGGGCCCCAAAAATCATATTATAGAATTGACAGGGTGAATGTGTGTGCGACGTATACTGGGATGTGCAGTTGCATTTGGCTGGGAAAAATCACGACCTGTTTTCATAGAACATTTTCCCCGTTTTTAGCCTCAGTGTCTCTCAGCGTCTCATAGGGGAAAGGCCTGCGCTCTGCCTGTGGGCCAAAACACTCAGTGAAATTAGTCTATTTCTGCAAGAGAAACCTCTACTAATGCTGTGACCTTCCCCAAATTTGTTACATTAGGGGTTTGAACTTTTATGTAGTTTTGCTAGAAATTTTTAAAACAGCCCTACCGCTGTAAATTCACGGGGGGGGAGTGGGGGGGCCCAAGCTCTATCTTTAAAAAAAACACTGGTAAAGTTCCCAAGACTTAGTGTAGAATTTTTAGTGGAATATTTTATTATTAACAGTTTGCTTTTTAAATATTTCCTGGATATTGGCAGCCTGAACTTATATTGGATACACATCATTTCTAGTAACTGCAGTTCTCTTTGTTAGCTGCAAAACTCCACTTTTATTATCAGTTAACATTTCAGATAGGTGTTCATTTTCAATTTTTACCCATTACACCTGTGACTTTTGATATATCCACCTTGCAGTTTAAATTACAATACAGCAATCTTGTAGTCAGCACAGGTTTTTGTTTGCCAAAAATACCGTGTATGTACGAAAACATCACAGTTACGTGGTTTTTTGACTTTTGCGCACCCCAGCATTGTCATTGACGCAGCATCCACTAAATTTTAAAACAGCAATTCTATATTCACCACAGGTGAATTGAAAGGGTGCAAAAAAACCTTTTATTATCCCAAAACATAACAGTTACGTGTTTTTTGACTTTTGCGCACCCAGCATTGTTCATTGACGCAGCATCTACAAATCTTAAAACAGCAATTCTATATTCACCACAGTGAATTGAAAGGTGCAAAAATCCCGTTATTATACCAAAACATAACAGTTACGTGTTTTTTGACTTTTGCGCACCCAGCATTGTTCATTGACGCAGCATCTACGTAAATCTTAAAACAGCAATTCTATATTCACCACAGGTGAATTGAAAGGTGAAAAAAATACCGTGTATCATACGAAAACATAACAGTTACGTGTTTTTTGACTTTTGCACACCCAGCATTGTTCATTGACGCAGCATCCACTAAATCTTAAAACAGCAATTCTATATTCACCACAGTGAATTGAAAGGTGAAAAAAAATACCGTTTATTATCCCAAAACAGAACAGTTACGTGTTTTTTGCCATTTGCACACCCAGCTTGTTCATTGACGCAGCATCTACGTAAATCTAAAACAGCAATTCTATATTCACCACAGTGAATTGAAAGGTGAAAAAAATACCTTTTATTATACCAAAACATAACAGTTACGTGTTTTTTGACTTTTGCACACCAGATTGTTCAGACCAGCATCACTAAATTTTAAAAAAGAATTCTATTTCACCACAGGTGAATTGAAAGGTGCAAAAAATACCGTGTTTTATACGAAAACAAACAGATCGTGTTTTTTGATTTTTGCGCACCCCTTTTTGTTCTTGACGCAGCATCACGTAAATCTTAAAACAGAAATTCTAAAAACACCACGGGTGAATTGAAAGGTGCAAAAAATACCTTGTATTTACGAAAACATAACAGATACAGACATAACAGACCCCTTTTTCCCGCATTTTTAATCGGGGGGTCAACGGGTTTTTAATGGTCATACTGCGGTCCAGGACAGGTATAGTCAATTCCAGTGAAACTAAAATGGTGGTTGAAAGACCCCTTTTTGCGGCACTTTTTAAATCTGGGGGGCCAAAGCAGGTTTTGGGGCTCATGCGCTTTCCAGGACAGGGATATTCAATGTCCAGTTCAAGTAACATGATGGTTCAAATCAATACTGCCTTCTGGCACTTTTTAATTTGTGGGGGATGCAGGTTTTTAAGGGTCAGGCTGTGGTACAAGACAGGATAGTGAATGGTCTGTGACTTTTTTTCTGTGACTTTTATAACCTAAGTGTGTTGCCTAAGATGTAGCACGTATCCATTTGACTGTTGTGGATGTTAATTTCAGCTTCTCCAGCCTTGTTTGGGTGTAATAATGAAGGTGTTGCTGCTCTCCCATAGACTTTAATGGTCATCGCTCATAATCGATGCTCACTATCGAAAAACCTTATCGATAGCGGCCGACTATCGACTATCGCTCGATCTCGATAGCCAACGCAATCGCTCAACACTAGTCCCAATGTTACTGTTGTTTCTGTCTCCCTGCATGTTGAGCAATGTTTTCGTAGTGTGATGTCCTGAGCAAATGTATTCACGTCCAGTAATGTTTTAAATATATGAAAATGGAAAGTGGGAGAAAAAGTGAGTCCCCTTGAGAGTACTTTATGCTGTTCATCAGAAAGGATTTTTGCTGATAGATTATATATCTGAATATCTTGCGTGACCGCTTGCGTTAGTACCTCATTCATCGTGGATAGTGTTTCCAAGTTGTTTGATGTGGGTTTTCGGTGCTTTCGTTCCACACGCCGTTTTTTTTTTTTATTTAGTTTTTTATGTTGTGAAGTACTAGGACAATGTTCTGTATCACTTACATTAGTTAATTCACTATCCAAGTGTTCTGAAGCTGCGTCTGATAAGTCTAGTTCAGTAGAACTGAATCTTACACGTCTGTTTTTATTATAGTATGAATTTTTGTTTTTTTAAAATGGAATGTGGAAAAGAAGTTCTAGGGCGTTCTGTTGTCCGGTTGTATACCGCTCCCATTTTGTAATCCTGTAAGTCTCATAAAAATTTGGTTTGTTTAGTATCGGTAATGCTTTTTTCTAGTTTCTCCAAATTTTCTATTATTTTTTTATCCATGATTTTAAATTCCTGTATTACTTGAGTGGGACTTGAGTACATTAAATAATAAGTTTCCAACATCTAGTTTTTCGGAGGAGTTTAAAGTCAACTGGTAATGTATACTCTCAAATTGCTCATTGAAACGTATGAGTCTTACTGTATCCTATGAAGAAAGCACTTTAATAGAAACTTGTGAGAAAATTACATATCTACAAACTACAGTTTCAGTGTTTAAAGAAAGAATTACTTATACCTGCATTACATCTATTTTTCATTCTTTCCTCAAACTGCATAAAAGTGGTTTTCCACCCCCACTTCATCCTACCGTAGCAGGAATAGGTTGTCTGCATGAGAATCTCTCAGCCTAGTTTGATAATTTTTTTCAACCGCTTATCAAACATATACCGGGATTCATAGGAGACACCAGAGATGTTCTTAAAGTCTTTGATCATTTTAAATGGAATCAATCATATCAATGGATAACAGCTGATGTACAATACTTGTGTACAGTCATTCCTAATAATCTTGCAATTGAAGTGTTAAAGTGGCTTTTGGATGTTTTCAGTGACTATGAGTTGAATCTGAAGGAGTTCCTTTTGGAAACCACTTTTTATTTACTATAACATAATTTTTTTTATGTACGAACATACCCTTTATTTACAAATTAATGGAGCCTTGATGTGTTCCCCATACACAATGAATGGAGCAACAGAGTGCATCCATGAACATGCTGTGTATGGACAAAAAACACAATACACATATAAACACCTCAGAAACGTGAATAGAACCATTTAAATGTATATGCAATATTTTTTCAGTGAAAGCAAAGGAAACTAATAAGGATCCACCATATGGGAGTGTAAGTGAGCCCTAACATCAGCCCTCTCCTTCCTTCACCAATGTTCAGTTAACATGTACTATTTACTTTCTTCAGCCACCTCAAACCATTAGCTTCCACTGTGCAATCCAGCTGTTGTCTCAGTTTCCCCTTGCTACACAGGGTGTTTTTCCCAATCCGGGCCCATGCTCTTTTATTACCAATGACACCTCATTGTTTGCTTCAAATAAAAACTCTTGGACCAGGCTGCGGGCGCTCTCGTGTCCCTGCACTCTCACCCGTTCCCCCGCGCTGATACACTTACCTGGCCACGCACCTGCTTCCCCACGGTCTTCTGCCAACGGGCGCGAGCGTCCCCGCTCCTTAGGGCGCGTGCACGCCAACTCTCTTAAATTTAAAGGGCCAGCGCGCCGGTAATTGGTTGATTGCCGGGCGCTGATCCTATATACTAGTAACGCCTCCAGCACGTCCACGATGGATCTTTAGTGCCTATTGCCTACAGAGAAAGCGTCTATTCTAGTCTCGTCCTGATTTCCGTGTACCGAACCTTCTCGCCTACGTCCTACGACCATGAACCTTTGCCGCCTGCCCTGACCTTACCGCCTGTCCCCGACTACGAGCTTGTCTTAACGATTCAGTACCACGCTATACCTCGGCTGACACCGCAAGCAAGTCACGTCAGGGGTAGCAACCTGTTTGACTCCCGCCGCAGCAAGTCCATCCCGCTTTGCGGCGGGCTCTGGTGAAAACCGGGACCTACTTAGACTCCGCTCCCTGGTGAGGCTTACACCATCGCTTACGGAGGTCCAGTGGATCCACTACCCCATCCGTTACACTGCCGATTGACTTATTCCTTACACCCCACAAAATATTTTCCAAGTCATTCCTCCTGCACCTTCATGCAAATTTCCTTTCTTTGGGCTCCCCATCCTCAGACTCTTCCAGCCATTTTTCCAGAGGTTGTGTACCAAATCCTAGGGTCAGCCTACCAGTTACTCGATTTTTTTGCTACCTGGATTCCTCATTTTCTCTCCAGTTTTCAGTGGAGTACCTTATACTATCCCAGGAGACTTTAAAGGGGTTGTCTAACTACAAGGATTGCTTTTTATGTTAAATATCTTGCAAAAACAAGTCACCTTGCAATATGTATCCATTAACATTGTCCTAACTATTCCTAGATATACCCTCTTTTATGGGTTGTATCAGATCCTCAGGTCACTATAGCTACAAACCTGTTCAGTCTCTCCTGATAGGCTGCCAGCACTGGTTGTTATAGCTACAGACTTGGCTTCTACTGCAGTCTAGTAGAAGCCAGTAAACATGCCCCTGAATTCAAAATGAAACCAAGAAAACAGGACTGAGGTAAAATAAATCAATGTAGTGAGACAACCCATTTAACGGGATTTGCTTACATGCAGGTTCACAGAGCTTTAGACTCATACTTCCTGGTCAGGCTGTAGGTGGTTCTATAGCAATGGTTGGTAGATCAGCCCTGCTGTTCTGAGCTATTCCTGTTATACTGATTTGCCTGCAGAATATTTATAACATTTAGTTCACAAGGCTGTAGAGTTCCAAAGGGTGAAAGCTTGTCATTTAGTTAGATGAACGCTGAAGGGAGTGACTATCCATACCTGAATTGACTAACTGATGACAACTAAAGCAATCAGATAAGAGAGAGAAGGGAGAGGTGGTCTTTAAAAATTCTTTATCTCCTGAACAAAGCAAAATCAATGAAGCAATTTAATAATAATAACTTTAATTTACCTTCCCCCACATGTTAAGAGCTAATCATTGCAGTTAGAAAACTCCTTTAACATCCCTATTCAAAGCTATATTTCCCTATCTCGGTTTCTTTCTCTAACCTTCTCCCTCTTGCTGACTTCTTGCAAATTACTGATTTTCCAGCTTACAAGAATGGGAACTCACTTGATTTGGTATTCTTCTGGCTCTGCCCAGTTTCTATCTGTACTAACTTTCCTTTTGAGCTCTCTGACCATAGCCTTCTTTCCTTTACTATCAACAATTCTCAGCTTTTTCAAGAAAAACCTCTTCAGCACAAACACCGAAAACTTCATATGATTACCTTAGCAACTTATAGACACTCGACAGTCTACACTCTACAATGTCTCCTATCGCTTCCCTTTCTTGTCTGAACCTGTTAAATACCAAATACAACAGTCAGACTCTGACAACCACACCGGATAAAGCTGTACCCCTTTAACACTACCCTTTACAATGTCAGAAGTTTAAACGGGGTTAAAACCACTTTATTGAAAAACATTTTTGGACTTGTCCTATGCTATCATCTACTCACCTATTTCTAATTCTAATCTCTGAATTCTTGGAATCCTTAGTCTACTCTTGCCTAATCCGCTATTTTTCTGCTAACTCTCTGACTGACCCCTTACAATGAGGTTTTCACACTTTATACTCCATAGAAACTGTTCCAGCTAAAGTTTTAAATGATCTCCTTATGGTTAAATCTTATGGCAGCTACTCTTTGTTGATTCTTATGGACTTCTCTGAGCATTCAACACTGTAGATCACCAACTTTTTTCCATTGGTCTTAAGGATACTGGGCTTTCTTGCATTTCTGTCTGTCTCTCTGACCACTCATCTAGTGTATTGTTCTCTGGTTGTACTTCGTTCTTGACTCTCGCTTCTGGTGGATTCTATTGGATCCTTCCAAGCTATTTCCACCTTTATGATCTACACAGAATCAGGAGATTTGGCCATCTTCATTGATGACCCTCAGTTATGCACCTCCGACCATGGCATAATCCTTGCACTACTACAAAATAATGAGTATCTGTGTGATGTCTCTTACATCCTTTCTCTGTCTTGTCCTTCCAAAATCTACTATATTTCCATGCCATAGTGTTTGGTACTACCATAACTCCTACATAGAAGGCAGTGTCAGACTGGGATGCCTGGGACCCACCAATTTAGTTGATTCTTGGGGCCTACTAGAGGAGTTGATTCTTGGAACCCATTCTACACCTACTGTAGATTACTGCACATACTGCACATGACTCTTGCTTTCTGCCTCTCTTTCTGTGCCTTTCTCTCTGAAAAGCAGGCTCAGGCCTGCAATTTTTAGGGGCCTACCTTACCCAGGGGCCCCCAGTTCCTGCTCTCCTGTGGACCAGTCCAGCCTGGCAGCAGGACTGCTGTCTTTGGATCATACGATACTTTGATGTGTTCTTCACTCCACTCCCCTTATTTAATCCTTTGTTTGTTCATATCATCCGCACATCCAAACAATCCAAATTGTTGTTGATCTTATACGGTCTTGTCTAAATTACTTTAACTCCTTACTGATCTGTCTTCCATTCTCCAAACTCTCTTCTTCTCAGTCTATCCTGAATGTAGCAGCCAGACGCATCATTCTTTCATCTGCTACATAGATTCCCCTACCATATGTCAGTCACTGCATTGGTTGCTCATTCAATGTGGAATACAAGTTTTGCTAATCATATAGGACTAAATTCTTCCAAAATTTTAAAATAATGTTTGGGGGCATGACACTTAAGATGTTGATTTGGTGAGGAGTTCACCCTTTTTAGTGCGCAAGGTAAAATTCATAGTAGAGTTGCAGGAAAAGTAGTAACAGAATCTCAGTTTTCCAGCTCAGTTATTCCACCAAACTTGTGTCTCTCAAGCTAATTCAAAAATTACAGCTCCCAGCATTCCCTATCAAGGTATGCTGGGATTGTTGTAGTTTTCCAACAACTAAAGCGCCACAGGTTGGGGATCACTGAGCTGGAAAATAGAGAAATCTATGCTTACTAAATCTATGCTTATTGCCGATCCCCCTCTGTCACGCCTCACAAGTTTCCAGATAGTTGACTGCTTGACCTGTTGTAAATGACTTTCTGCTTATATTGCATTTTGTTATTTTTAAGAATTCTAAGATCCTTTGAAGGTCCAGGTCTTTTGTGTATAAAAAGTCTGTGAATTTTCAATTTCTTGTATAACATCATGTCTGAAGAAGGGAGCTAGTTCTCTCGAAAGCTCACCATCAAATATACTCAGTTAGCCTCTAAAAGGTATCGCCTGATTTCTTCACTCTTCTACTACTTTCTATGGCTAACACGGTACAACATTATACTACTGCCGATCATATGCAAATTTTACAGCTGGTTTGGCTGTTTATCTAACTTTAATTCCATATGGCATGCCCCCAAACATTTTCCTGCAGTTTAAGATTTCACAATAATTTGCAGTATTTTATCTAACCACAAATGTTTCTCAGATTCATAGTGACTGGCACAGTGACTGTGTTGATCTAACAGTACCATGCGTGATAACAATATACCAGTGAAACTTTTAAATGCATAATATAACTATATCCATACACAGGGTTGCTTTAGCCATAGGACACATTTTTGACTGTGTTTGCATTCTGTGGATGCAGACACAGTTAACAAGTGTGGATAGACATGTTGTGCAAATCAAAGAAAAGCTACAGAGAAACTAACATTGCTGCCTGTGAGTATGGGGAAAATGGAGATCAGTAAGTAGGGTTACAAGAGCAGTATTTATGTAATAAATGAGAAGGCTACAGCAGCAGTTTATATTTGAGAGGACGGGGTTAAAGCAGCAGTCTCTTGGTGAGATAGGAGGGGGTAACAACAGCAATCTTTATGTGAGAGAGGAGGGGGCTACAGTAGGGAGAGAGGAGGAGGCAATGAGCAGTGGTCTACATGTGGGAGATTAGGTGACTACAGCAGTAGCTTATATGTGAGAGAGGAGTAGGGTTAGAGCATTAGTATCTACGCGAGAGAGGAGTGGGCTAGAAAACAGTCTATATGTGAGATAGGAGGGAGCTATAGCAGCAGTCTATATGTGAGAGAGAAGCAAGCTACATCAGCAGTCTATATGTGAGAGAGGAGGGGGCTACAGCAGTGGTCTATAGGTACAGAGGAGGGGGTGATGAGCAGTGGTCTATATATGAGAAAAGGGTGCTATAGCTGTAGTCTTTATGTGAGAGCAGAGGGAGCTATGGCAGTGGTCTATAGAGAGAGAGGAGGGGCAAGAAGCAGTGTTCTATATGTGAGAGAGGAGGGGGCTACAGCAGTAGCTTAGATGTGAGAGAGGAGTAGGGTTAGAGCATCAGTCTATATGTGAGAGAGGAGGGAGCTAGAGCAGCAGTCTATATGTGTGAGAGAGGGGGAGGCTAGAGTAGTAGTCTATGTGTGAGAGAGAAGGGGGTTACAGAAAGTAATCTATATGTGAAAGAGAAGAGTGGTAGAACAGCAGTCTGCATATGAGAGAGTAAGTGACTATGAGCAGCAGTCTATATGTGAGAGAAGGGGTACAGACTAAATGAAACCACAGGTTCTGAGATAACAAAAACAGCATTACCCTACTGTATGTAGGGAGGCAATCACTTGGTTCAAAGTAGGGAGACTTATGGGAACGAGACTGTGGTGCAGCGTATCAGAGAGGCATCATCTACATGAAAAGAAACAGGTATCACATGTGTGGGGCCTAAAAGGTGCAAAATTATGGTTATGGAGGCGTCTGACAGATGCCTCTCCATTACTATCACTGCTACTTAGTGTCAGGCAGCAGTGTTTTTTGTCAGCCTAAGGGTGACACTAACCCCCTCTCACTATCAACACACCAGGATTATTGGGAAGAACCTGGTTACTGTGAGAAATTGACCATCTAATATGATGATCTGCAGGCTGGTATTTTTTGTGGAAATGGCCCAATATCCATTGACCTTCCCATCATAATTATATCAGCCTACAGTTTCCGGCTTTAATGTGGCTGGTTATGAAAATTGGGGGAGGGTGACCCTCACGTCATTTTCTTTTTATCATTTATTAAGAACCTAAAAAAACACAGGAGTAAAATGTTAAAAAAAAAACTCAAACAACAATAAAACATTTTAAATTAACACTCTCTCATTGGGGAAACCTGAAAAAAAAATACAAATAGCATGACAGTACTTAACTCAATCCCCAACACCTCCAGAATGTCATGTCTGAAGCTGATCTTCTGGGGGTTCAGATGAGAAGATTTTACAACGGTGCCCAAAAATGACCAGAAAAAACTACCTTTGTAGACTACAGGTCGTTTTTTATATTGAAGACTATGTGAACTGTTTTCTGTCAGATTTTCAGCAGTTTCTAAATACTAAAACCGCCGGAAATCTGACAGAAAACCTGTACTGTGTAGACATAATCTTATTGAGAGGTACTGGTAAATGTTTGTGTTTAGGGAGAGATTGATTGAGAAGAGGGGGTGCTATTCAAAAGTTTGCTATAGGTTCCAGACTAGTTACACCCCTGTAGGAACAGTTTGCCACCATGCATAGCATAGCCTGGGCATTTGTAGAACTTGCAAAAAGATGGAATAAATATACTTATATAAATATTAGAGATCATAGGCAACATGTCTCAATATGCAAGCGGCGTTTTTTTGGTCTATTTTGCTCCAAAAATACACTTGACGTCGTATTCTCAATATAAATGAACTGCAAAATATCAAAATTAGGCACATTAAGTATAGCACTGATACGCTGTGCGCCTTCGTTACGCAATGCGCCTCGATAAGCGCATTGTATATACTGGCAATCAGGCTCGGGACGATGGGTAGGCAGTGGTGGGTGATCGCCTAGGAAGCCACCTCCGCCTGTCAGATGGGGGGGAGGGGCGCATAAACACTCTGTCTGAGAGAGAGATCCATTATGATAACGGCGCCGTCTTCTGCGGTGCAGCTTCTTGCCTATGGAATCCTGTCTGCCTATTGACCGCAAATTTCTCATGTGTGGCAGCGGAGGACACGCAGGGAGAGTTGGACACAGTCTGTCAGTGAATGACTGACCGACCACCTGCAATAGTGTATAACCTAAGTCACATACCTACCTCCTACATCCACCGCCCCCTTGCTGAGTGCAGGTGCCGGTCGGGTGGGTCAGTGGTGCAGGTGCCAGGCGGACATCTTATGACTGGGCTCTTCTGGACTCGGAACAGAGCTGCATGCACACTTAGATAAGTCTGTCTTAGTAAGAGACAGGCTAATAAATTAAATGACTGACACCTGCCTGCTGCTAAGTGGAGTGGGCGAGTGGCAGGCTGTGACTGTAAATAAAGAGTATATGAAGTAAAAAGTAAATAAAGGGTAAGTGCACATGACGTAATTGCGGGGCATATTTTGGCGCACAATTACTGTAATTAATAACTCTAATAGAGAGTTATGAATTACCTCAGTCTTACCCGATGCATATTGAACTTCGGGTGAAAGAAGTGACATGTCACCTCCTCCCGGTGTTTACATGGCGGGGATAATGGAGTTGAACTCCCCGCTTTAGTATAAGTTAACACGGCGTCTTGTGGCACATACCTGTGCACACAGCAAGATGCTAGGTGTACATGCTGACCTGCTAGAGCGCTGGGGGGTGCTGAAACGCCCGTTCGCGCATTGGGGGAGGGGTGGTCGCCATTTGCCTCATGTGCCTAGTGCAGCAAAATGGCGCATTAAGTTTACTATGCAGGGTATAATAGACGCCAGATTTTTGAAAGTATCGTACTTTCAGGCACACTTTCCACTGATTAAATGCGCCTAAAAACTGCTGCGGCGGCACCAATTTTCGGACATGTCGCCCTATGTGCAAATGTGTGCTGCAGATAGATAAACAGAATTTTCTAAAACATATTAGCATTTCTTTTCTCTGACATTACGAGTATAGGTTTTAATGAAGATATCAGTGAAGAAAAGTTTTTTATTCTTACCTCATTTCTGGATCTAGACATTTGCTATTTGCTGATTCTACTGAATTACAGTGGGAGCCATACACACAAGGAACACAGGTTTTAGCAGTGGTAAACTGGCTTTATCTTGTTAATCTTGCACATTTCTGTCTAATCATCTTCTATAAAGGTATGGTGGGTATAAATTTTATTTACTTTTGTTTACTTTTAGGAATATCAGAGAAAGGGAGGAAGTAAAATCCTCTATTATTTATAAGCAATAAACATTGACTTTTTTATTTGAACCTATTAGTGTTTTATGCCTTTAAACTAAAATAAGTTAAACTTTTTCCTCTTACTGCAGCACTGGCATTAGTGCAGATCATGAAAAAGTAAATGAGCACTTTATAATGTCATGTCAGCAGCATTAAAAATATTAATCATTATGAGTACTAATGGGAATGAATGCAACAGAGGGACATTCGACAAAGGCCAGGGAAGCATGTAATGGAAATATACTGCCGAGGTTGAGTGTGTGTTCAGTAGATCAGTCATTGGCATTAGTTAGCGGAAACAGGAATTGTAATGCTTGACTCCAGTCCTGATACCAAGGTCAGCTTCAGTATTGAGATCCAGGAAACCAAAGGGGAAATTAGCACAGCATCTTTTTTTTTTTTTCGTGCTCCAGCATTACTGTAAAGGATATTAGTCACTTAGGCATCTTTGTATTTTAATTCCTAAGAAAATTCTTTGTAAAATCCTCTGATTTCCTGGTTGACACATGACCAAAATTCCAATAACAGCAGTGTTAATACAGGGTTCTTTTTTACAGGGTTGTATACACTCAAATATTAGTGTCCATTTATGGCAGTTCAACTGAATCAAAGTTAGATGACCATAGGATTTTAGTGCTTCAAGTTTGGTCCCACAGGAAGACTCACAGGGAGTTTGTTTGTTGTATCAATGACACAAAGTTTATAGGAAGGGTAGGGACATGTATGCAGATAATTAGAGGTGAGCAAACCCCACAGCATAGTTCAGCTATTAATGCGGTTTGGTGAATTGCAGCTTATTTTATATTTAAACAGGTCTTCTGCATTTTCAGCCTAAAAGGGGTAATGTTCCTTATTAGGGAAAGGTAACCAAAAGGTATGTGGAGACTAATAAGTCATGAATGCTCCACTTAAATTTATATATATTTAAATAAGATCAAGGAAAAAGGACTCCAGTACCACTTATTGGATGTAGCATTATTTAAAGTCACATCTGATGTACTAAGTCTTGAAATGTGATAAGGAGATTAAAGCCAAGCTAGTTTTCCCATCTACATGTAGCTGGTATTTGCCCCTTGTTACTGTAGAGCAGGCTTAGTGAGATAGATTTGGCATCTGACAAGGGGCAAATACTCCAAAACAACTGACTGGAAATGAAGAACTAGTCTGGCTCTAATCTCCTGGTCATGTTTCAAAGCTCAGTAAATCAGATGTGACTTTAAAAAATGCTATATCTAGTAGGTGGTGATGGAGTCCTAGCTAGTTTCTATTGAGTTTATGTATATATATATATATATATATATATATATATATATATATATATATATATATATATATATATATATTATATATAGTAACATGGCTAATACGCTATGGATCTTCTGAGCTATCATAACATGCTTTTATATTTTTCATATTTATTTTACAAATGCATAAGAAAGAAAGCAATGGTTCCAGCGATGGGTAAACTTTAAGCCACCTTTACTTGAATATCGGCACAAAAAGAAGGGTACAAACTGGGAACAGACACCGACGCGTTTCGGGCGTGCTTCAACGCCCTTGTTCACGGTATACACTCACAAACAATTAACACTCTTAAATAGTTAAAAAGGGTTGGGCTTGTGATGACATCACTTCCACCCAAATACAAAGTGTATCACACTTTAACAACAAACACATTGTTACAACTTCAAAAGGAACAACTTCTTACAGGAATACATAGCGTAAAGCAGGTTAGTAGATGTATGCTAAATCGTAACGACTATTTAAACCTTGCGGTGCCCGCGAGCCTAGTTTGTAAATCCATGCGGCTTCACGCATGCGCAGCATATGTTGACGGTCACCTCCGTTTCTAGGGGGTTTTATTCTTTCTATTCCATAGACTACATATTCCGTGTCACAATTAATGAACTCTTTAATGTTGTAACTTATGTTTGTCTGCTCCATGCCATAGAATGTTTCTCTTTTAATTGCATATTTACATGCATTGGATCTCTTTTTCCCACAAGGATAAAATGCTTTTACGGTTAGCCAAGTATCTTTGTTCACTGCACTGGAGAAATGACTAGGTGAGATATGTGTGCCTATCGTGTTATTCCTTTTTGCTACAAATCCTTCGCCTACATCCACTATGCTAGCTGTTATAGGATCCTGTCTTAGAATACCGATGTTTTTAAAGAAAATACGTTTAATCTGATTGAATTTTTCACTGTATTTAGTTGTACACACTATTTCTCTTCTCTTATTCTTTACCATTCTGTTCTTGGCACACAATAGATTAGCCTGTGTTTTATCCTGCATTCTCTTCCTTGCTTTCTTTAATTGATTCTTGGTATAACCTCTTTTTTTAGCCTCTGATCTATGATCTCAGTTTGATGAATATAATCCTGCTGTTGTGTGCATGCTCGCCTAGCTCGATAATATTCTCCTATGGGTATGGATTCCACGGTGTGTTTCAGATGACAGCTATTAGCTTTTAAGATGGTATTCCCACTTGTTGGTTTTCTAAATAAGGTGGTGTCTACTCTGTTGTCCCTAATATTACCTTTAAGTAATATGTCTAAAAATGCTATGGTGGATTTTTCCACATTATGGGTAAATCTAATGTTGAAATCATTGTTGTTAAGGTAGGCAACAAAGTCTGGTATGGACGCCACATGACCCCCCCATACAATGAGGAGGTCATCAATGTAGCGCCCATACCAGAACAATGCCTCACAATAGGGATTTTCAACACCATAAACATATTCCTGTTCCCACCAGGCCATAAAAGCATTGGCCAAAGATGGGGAGGCCGTGGCCCCCATAGGTACACCGACAAGTTGTAAATAGAATTTTTCATCAAATTTGAAAAAATTATTGTACAATAAGAAATCTATACAGTCTAGCACAAAGGATGTAAGTTCTGTAGTATATGAGCTATATCTGCGTAGATGGAATTCTACCGCTGTTCTAACTAACTCCTGTGGTATGCTGGAATATAAACTTGTGACATCTAGACTGAGCCAACTATATACTGGGGACCAAGGGAAACTAGAAAAAACTTTTAAAACAGAAGAACTGTCTCTTAGATACCCAGGTAGTTTTTGTACAATTGGCTGTAGGAGTTTGTCTATCCATTTATTTAGTTTTGAGCATATACTGTCCCTGCTTGAGACTATAGGTCTAATTTTTGGTGGAAACTCCTCTTTATGGGTCTTTGGTAACCCATAAAAAATGGGTATTTTTGGATTGTTCACGATAAGGTCCAGCTTTTCTTTCTCTGTTATTGCACCTGTGCATACTCCTTCCTGTAATAATTTCGTTAGTCTACTCTGTATATCAGTACTAGGATTTCCTCTCATTTTCTTATAAGTTTTTTTATCATCCAAAACTTCTATTACTATATTCTGATACAGGTTTGCATCTAGGACCACCACAGACCTGCCCTTATCAGATTTTTTAATGATAAGATTTTTAATTTGCTTTAATTCTCTAAGGGCTTTTAGCTCAGCTTTTGTCATGTTCTGGTTACCCCCTCCTCCTTTCTGTCCTGTCAGAAATTTGAGGTCCCTCTTCATAACCTGTTGGAATCTATCCATGGTCTCCTCTCTTGATTTCTTTGGATAAAAATTAGGATTATTATGGCTGACTTGTGTATTGCCCATACTTTCCCTTTCTTTAGCTATTTCCAGTAATTCTTTCAATGTAAGGAGCGCTTGTTGTTCTTTGAATGGCATGGATATATACTCATTATCACCTATTTCTGCAACTAAACAATCACTTTTCTCCCCCTCCAAATCTTTATTCACTTCAAAAAAATGCTTTACCGTTAAAGACCTTATAAAACGATTGATATCCAGCATTGTATCAAAAACATCAAAATGTACAGTGGGAGTAAAATTCAATCCTTTTTTCAGGACATTAATGTGTTGTTTAGAAAGGACAGTTGGGGTCAGGACAACCACATCATATTCCTCTTGTTGGTAATTCAATTCTTCTTTCTCGTTGTACCTTTCTGTTTTTTTACGGCGGCATTTCCTTCCTCCTCTCCTACCCCGTTTTTTGCTGGTGTAGAGGTATTTGGGGTTTTCCCCTTGTCCTGTGAAGCCTGCATACAGTTCCTGCCTTTATAACTTGGTCCCTGTCTTTCCATCGATGAACAATCGGAGTCAGAAGTACCTGTTAAGGCATAGTCCGTATCCACAAAACTCACTTCTTTTCTGTTGTAAATATTTCTACGTTGTCGTCTTAATATGGACCTGGGTTTTCTTTCCTGTTTCCATATGTATACTTCATTTTTTTCATAGTCACAGTGGTCTCTTTGATATTTGGCTCTTTTAGTTTCCATGATGGTGGATTCCAGTTTTGCAAGATTTCTTTTAATTTTTTCTTGAATACTTTCCAATTTATCATCGCCTGCATATATGTTGATTTTTTTCCTGTAGGTCGTCTATGTGCTTTTGTACATCTTGTAATTTGTGTGTTTCAAAATCGATAATAAGTTGTATTTATTTCATAGAACAGTCCGACAAGATTTTGTTGCAATTGTACAGGAATTCTTCTGTATAGCTGAATGAGGGCATTTTTCTTAAACGCAGTCCTCTGGGTATAATCCCCTTTTCCATATATATCTTGAGAGAATTCCTGTCCCACCATAATTTAAGCTCCTGGACTTGAGCTTTCTCCAAGCTATTCAAAAGCCCCTGTAGTTCCTCCCTGTGCTCAGGTGGTTTGGCTGATTCGCCAAAGACTTGGGCCAATTTGGCTTCACTGTCCATTTGTGCTGGTGAGAGTTCAAAAACTGTGATAAGCTGAAAAAATAGTCTGTCCCTGGTACCCTCCGTAAATAATTAACGTGAAAAAGATGCTGGGAAATAGGAAATACTTAGTCCGTACTACAGGGAGCAACAAGCCCTGTGCTGGCGTAGCTACACAAACATAAAGAAAATGTAAATGGGAGAGCGCTCACCATGCAAGTCCGTGTACGGCTATGAATGAATCCTCCAGCTCCGCCTTTGGCTCTCCTCCGCTTCGGACCCCGGCCGCCAGCCACGGCCCAGAAACAAATGCATAAGAAAGAAAGCAATGGGTCCAGCGATGGGTAAACTTTAAGCCACCTTTAATTGAAAATAGGCACAAAAAGAAGGGTACAAACAACGAACAGGCACCGACGCGTTTCAGGCGTTCTTCAACGCCCTTGTTCACGGTATACACTCACAAACAATTAACACTCTTAAATAGTTAAAAAGGGTTGGGCTTGTGATGACATCACTTCCACCCAAATACAAAGTGTATCACACTTTAACAACAACCACATTGTTACAACTTCAAAAGGAACAACTTCTTACAGGAATACATAGCGTAAAGCAGGTTTGTAGATGTATGCTAAATCGTAACGACTATTTAAACCTTGCGGTGCCCGCGAGCCTAGTTTGTAAATCCATGCGGCTTCACGCATGCGCAGCATATGTTGACGGTCACCTCCGTTTCTAGGGGGTTTTATTCTTTCTATTCCATAGCAGCAGAGACTGTCAACAGACCCATCATGGACCTCGACAAAATGCTTCGCTGCTCCAGAGTGGGAAGAGAAATTGTGTTTGATATGAGTCAGATGTTCCGCAATGCGAGTTTTCATTTTACGTATTGTACTACCGATATATAATTTCTGGCATGCATTACATTCTATGGCATAGACTACATATTCCGTGTCACAATTAATGAACTCCTTAATGTTGTAACTTATGTTTGTCTGCTCCATGCCATAGAATGTTTCTCTTTTAATTGCATATTTACATGCATTGCATCTCTTTTTCCCACAAGGATAAAATGCTTTTACGGTTAGCCAAGTATCTTTGTTCACTGCACTGGAGAAATGACTAGGTGAGATATGTGTGCCTATCGTGTTATTCCTTTTTGCTACAAATCCTATGCCTACATCCACTATGCTAGCTGTTATAGGATCCTGTCTTAGAATACCGATGTTTTTATAGAAAATACGTTTAATCTGATTGAATTCTTCACTGTATTTAGTTGTACACACTATTTCTCCTTTCTTATTCTTTACCATTCTGTTCTTGGCACACAATAGATCAGCCTGTGTTTTATCCTGCATTCTCTTCCTTGCTTTCTTTAATTGATTCTTGGTATAACCTCTTTTTTTTAGCCTCTGATCTATGATCTCAGTTTGATGAATATAATCCTGCTGTTGTGTGCATGCTCGCCTAGCTCGATAATATTCTCCTATGGGTATGGATTCCACGGTGTGTTTCAGATGACAGCTATTAGCTTTTAAGATGGTATTCCCACTTGTTGGTTTTCTAAATAAGGTGGTGTCTACTCTGTTGTCCCTAATATTACCTTTAAGTAATACAGTCATGGCCAAAAGTTTTGAGAATGACACAAATATTATATTTTCTCATGATCTGTTGCCCTCTGGTTTTTATGTGTGTTTGTCAGATGTTTTTATCACATACAGAAATAGAAGTGCAATCATATTATGATTAACAAAAGCTTTTATTGACAGTTAGAATGAGTTAATGCAGCAAGTCAATATTTGCAGTGTTGACCCTTCTTCTTCAGGACCTCTGCAATTCTCCCTGACATGCTCTCAATCAACTTCTGGACCAAATCCTGACTGATAGCAGTCCATTTTTGCACAATCAATGCTTGCATTTTGTCACAATTTGTTGGTTTTTGTTTGTCCACCCGTCTCTTGATGATTGACCACAAGTTCTCAATGGGATAAAGATCTGGGGAGTTTCCAGGCCATGGACCCAAAATTTCTATGTTTTGTTCCCTGAGCCATTTAGTTATCACCTTTGCTTTTTGGCAAGGTGCTCCATCATGCTGGAAAAGACATTGTTGATAACCAAACTGCTCTTGGACGGTTGGGAGAAGTGTCTCTTGGAGGACATTCTGGTACCATTCTTTATTCATGGATGTGTTTTTAGGCAAGACTGTTAGAAAGCCGATTCCCTGAGAAGCAACCCCACACATGAATGGTTCCTGGATGCTTTACAGTTGGCATGAGACAAGACTGGTGGTATCGCTCACCTTGTCTTCTCCGAACAAGCTGTTTTCCAGATGTTCCAAACATTCGGAAAGGGGATTCATCAGAGAAAATGACTTTACCCCGGTCCTCAGCAGTCCACTCCCTGTACCTTTGGCAGAATATCAGTCTGTCCCTGATGTTTTTTCTGGAGAGAAGTGGCTTCTTTGTTGCCCTCCTTGACACCAGGCTTTGCTCCATGAGTCTCCGCCTCACAGTCCGTGCAGATGCACTCACACCTGCCTGCTGCCATTCCTGAGCAAGCTGAAACACTTTTAAGAGACGGTCCTGGCGCTTGCTGGTCTTTCTTGGGCGCCCTGGAGCCTTTTTGGCAATAATGGAACCTTTCTCCTTGAATTCCTTGATGATGCGATAGATTGTTGACTGAGCTGCAATCTTTCTAGCTGCGATACTCTTCCCTGTTAGGCCAGTTTTGTGCAGTGCAATGATGACTGCACGAGTTTCTTTAGAGATAACCATGGTTAACAGAAGAGAAACAATGATGCCAAGCACCAGCCTCCTTTTAAAGTGTCCAGTGGTGTGATTCTTACTTAATCATGACAGATTGATCTCCAGCCCTGTCCTCATCAACACCCACACCTGTGTTAATGGAGCAATCACTTAAACGATGTTAGCTGGTCCTTTTAAGGCAGGCCTGCAATGAAGTGGAAATGTGTTTTGGGGGAAAAGTTCATTTTCTAGGCAACTATTGACTTTGCAATTAATTGCTGTTAAGCTGATCACTCTTTATAACATTCTGGAGTATATGCAAATTGCCATTATAAAACCTGATGCAGTAGACTTTGTAAAAATTAACATTTGTATCATTCTCAAAACTTTTGGCCATGACTGTATGTCTAAAAATGCTATGGTGGATTTTTCCACATTATGGGTAAATCTAATGTTGAAATCATTGTTGTTAAGGTAGGCAACAACGTCGGGTAGGGACGCCACATACCCCCCTACAATGAGGAGGTCATCAATGTACCCCCATACCAGAACAATGCCTCAAATGGGGATTTTCAACAACAAAAATGTTCCTTTTGAAGTTTTTAAACAATGTGGTTGTTGTTTTAAGTGTGATACACTTTGATTTGGGTGGAAGTATTCATCACAAGCCCAACCCTTTTTAACTATTTAATGTGTTAATTTTTTTGTGGGTATACCGTGAACAAGGGCGTTGAAAAAACGCCTGAAATGCTCGGTGTCTGTTTCCCCGTTTGTACCCTTCTTTTGGGGCCGAATTCAAAAAAGGGGGCTTAAAGTTTACCCATCACTGGACCCATTGCTTTCTTTCTTTTGATTTGTTTTGGGCCGTGGTGGGGCCGGGGTCCGAAGCGGGGGGGAGCTAAAGCGGGTGGGGGATTTATTTATAGCCGTACCGGGCTTTCAGGTGGGGGCCTCTCCCATTTACATTTTCTTTATGTTTGTGTAGCAAAGCCAGCACAGGGCTTTTGACCTGTATCGGATAAGTATTTTTTTTTCCATTTTTCCCGCACTTTTTCACATTTTAAATTTTTTTCGGGGGGACCAGGGAAAAGACTATTTTTTTAGCTTACCAAAAGTTTTCAACCCACCTTTGTTTGACGATTACGTTGGCCATCGACATCGCTCGTGGTCGATAGTCGACCATCATGACAAAATAGTCCCCAGGTTTTAAAGGTAGTTATGACGATACCATTAAATCTATGGGGAAAACAAAAACACCTTCATTCTTAAACCAAAAAGGGCTGGGAAGCTGAATTAAAAACCCCAACAGTCAATTGATACTGCTACATCTTAGGCAACCACTTAGGTTAAAAAACAAAAAAAAATCACAGACCCTTCCTATCCCTGCTTGTACCACAGCATGACCATTAAACCCCGATGCCCCCCAAATTAAAAAGTGCCCCT